>JADLZK010001922.1:0-119934 GCA_015847255.1 Hyparrhenia diplandra
CGTGTGCATGTGGGTGAAAGGGCTACTATTTGGCATGATGTTGGGTGTTGCACTGCTTGAGTGGTCGACTCGGTTCATTGCGATGCCAACTAGTAATCGGTCCCAAATCACTTCCATGTGTGATGGTGTTGTCAAATGTCATAGCTTACCGTGTGCGTAGTATAGGTTTTTAGTGGGCAGAGACACAAAATGATACTACTAAAGACTAGTCTCAATGCAAGTTTTTATAGAGTTTTTGTGGGCATTAAATATGCTAACATAGCACTGTGCTAATGAAGAAGAGTTGCGAATTTCATGGGAGTAGGGGAGTTTTAGAGGGGATGAAACTATCCTCTTTTGCATGTTTCCAAAAATATAAGTGTGCTAGAAATTGAGCCATAAAACCCCACCCAGGATGGCCTAATACATTAGTAATTCTGGATAGGCCTATTACTTTTGCATTGAAAGATATGTACTCCCTCAATTCTAAATTATAAGTCATTCCAAAATCTTGAAGAGTCAAAATATTTTAAATTTAACTATAAATATAAAGAGAGAATATCCCGGTAGTTTGTTTGAGGGTCAGTAGGTTTGGGTCAACCTGCATCTCAAGATTTGTTGCGTACTGTTTTAGGGATGGAGTCAACCCGTCCCATGTTTGGTCGGCTGAATCGAGAATTCAAGCTTGGATGGCTACATAACACAGTTAGTGAGGCATTTTGCATCGAGGACCCTCAACTATTTAGAAATTAGCGAGGCTATATCGACAAAATTTCTCGGTGTTTTTACATGAGAACCACAGAAAGAAGAGTAAGACTATTCTTCAACTTCTTCTTTTTTTCTTCTTCTTCTTCTTCATCGACATGGAGTGCGTGCCGCGTATAAAGGCTAAAGAAGCGCCCACTTGGCAGGCGGTTTGCCCATGGCGAATGGTGAGGCGGATGCGCGACGCGGCAGCGATGAAGCAGGGCAGCGAGGCGAACTTTGGAGATTAGCTCCGTCCCTCGAAATTCGAGGGGCTAGCCAACCCGCATATTATGTGAATATTCCCTGAGGCGCCCATTTCACCGGCCTCTCATCCGCAGACCTAACCTGGATTGGCTCGGCGGGTTCGGCTCACCTCCAACCAAACACGGGAGAAAGATTTGTGACATCTAATAGTATAATATGAAAATATAGTTAACGAAGGACTCAATGATACTACTTAGCTAACATCTTAAATGTTATTATCTTATCATATAAATTTAGTCGAGATACTTTTGACTCTTCAATATTTTGAGAATAACTTACGATAGGGAGTGCGTTTGAAAGATATATTAAAATCACATACTAAGAGCATCTCCAACAGTTTTGGTATTTTTGATTTGACATTTGACTTGTTTGCCAACTCCTCATTCAAATGCCAAGCCAAAAAAGCTTCTTTCAAAAGTGGGGCCGTGGAGGGGCTGTTTGTTGGTTCCGTCTGGGATCTCGCAAGTCGCCGAAATGCGTCTGGCATGCAAGAGACGCACGCAAGAAATGTCAGGCCCCAAGTTTGACAAAAATGCCAAAAGGAGGACCCGATTTTGCCAAACTCACTAAAATGCAAAGGGATTTGCGAAAACGTTGAAAGATTGTTTTTCTAGACTTTTAATGAAAATACGCAAATGTCAAACCCATATGCAACACCGTTGAGATGCTCTAATATCATCCCAGGATATGACAAATATAGAAACAGATCCATTGACCATTTGTGCCACCCTCAATGCGCGCATTGATGGTCACCTAGCGGCACTTGGACTAATCATCAAGTTCCACCGCCGGTTTGGAGTTGGGTGGAGAAGATATTATCCGTCCCTCCGATCCGTCTTCGTCGTGGCCGCCGAGTAAACAACATCATCCGGCATGTGCGCGTCACCACACCAACGTCCAAATCGCGGGTCTTTTGTCGCGTCAGCGCCACTTCCCAACGCCCCTCCCACCTAAACAAGTCCCTAACAACTTTGTTTTCCAGGGCACTTTGTCTCTTCTCCACTACTAGGAACAGCATGGTCTGGTCTGGTTCTTCCCACGCTCGGACGTGGCCATTCTAACTTTAACGGGGTTTAGTGACCGTACCCTCTCAACATTGGAATTAAGCATCTATGTGTATGTCTCCAGCTAGGTTTATGCTATAAAAAATGTCCCATAACTAGTTTAATGATATTTATTTTTGCATCATAAATGTTAGTATTTTTTATATATAAATATGGTTAATTTCAAATCGTTTCACTCTCAAACTGTGGGAATTGCATCCTTTGTTGACCGAGTGGTACGTAGAAAAGCTATGGCCGAGTTTAAATTATTTGGATATTCTGTTTTTTTTTTCTAGGAAAAGGAAAGTTCGGTCAAAAACAAATATATATAAAAACTTTACACTACTAACGAGTAATATAAAGGTACAAATGGTAAAAATGCAACTATTCATGAAATAAAGAAAACTATCAAAATCTATTTGAAGAGATGTGATTTCTTATTTACTTGGTGCTCCTTCATCACTTGAAAGTGACCCATGGATCCCCAGCCAGTTGTGCAGTACTAGCATATCTGTGAACGACATTCTTTTTTGTTGCTGAGTATGTGGATATTTTGGGGGTGTTCTTCATCTATTTTGATGTGCCTCCAACGATAGTAATAATAGGATCTTTTACTTCCACCTACTATATAAATCATCGAACTTTTTAGCATTAGCACCTCAACTATCAAAAACATTGAAATGAAGCAGATGAGCTCGTCCCCGTCGGCCCTCGGGCGACACGGGCGGAACGCCACCACCGCCGCAGAACTCCCCTCCCCTCCTCCCCGCCCCCCGCCCCTTTGCCGCCCGAGAGCGCTGGGGAGGCCCGCGGTGGCCCCTCCGGTGATGGCGGCGGCGAGGGGCTCTCTCCATCCGTCGCCCTGCCCGGCGGGTTTCCCCACCCCCGCCCCATCTCCGGCTCCATGGTCGGCCCGCCAAGTGGAAAGAGGCCTTGGGGGCTTCGGATCCGCGTCGCCCGGTCCCGTATCCGCGCCTATGCCCCTCGGATCCGGCCCTCAGAGCCCGGTGGAAGACGCCGCCCGCCCGGTTTGGGCGACCTCGACAGCGTGCTTTCGGGCGGAGTCCCCTCTCCCTTCCACCCGCGGCCCGGCGGCCTTTGTGGGCGCCCTCGGGCGGTCCGGGGCTCCCGAGGTGGATAAGGTGCCTTCCATGGCGGCGGGCGCCGGGTCTCCACGCGACCTCGCGACTAGCCGACCGTGACGCCCGGATGCAGCGCGCTTTGGAGCGGGCGCCACGCTGTGGCGGTCGGGCATGGCGGACTGCTTGGCCGCCGGCCGTACCGGCCCCTACGCAGATTTACGGCACCCGACCCCCACCTCGATCTGTTGGCATTCTTCGGCCTGATGGTGGCAGGCGAAGGAGACGGGCCTTGCCGTTTGTCGCTGGCATCTTTGGGGGCGGGCGGGGGCGTGCCCAATTCCTTCTCCCTTGGTGTGGCGCAGTTTGATCAAGGCTTGACGGCGATGGGGCGGCGCCGTCTCTTTACCCTCTCGCCGGCTTCTTCGGCTTCCTCCGCCGTCGCCCGTGGCCGGCTCCCCTTCGAATGTTGGGGGTATGTTTGCGAGGTTTGGTTCCCGGGTCTCTAAATTGACCGAACTATGGTCCGGTTGGGAGCTCATAGCGGCAGGGTAAGACGTCTTGCGATTGACGACGCGCCATTGGCGCCGTTCACCTCCTTGGGTCGGCTTTTGACGATATTTTACGTGATCTCCTCTAGCGGCTTGCTCTATTTTTGACCGGTGAGGCGCGTCGTTCTCCTCCTAGCGAAAGCTCAGCCTCAAGTTTTACCTAGAGTCGGTGATGAGGGCGACGGAGGAGGTTGACGGAGTGACCTGCTGAGGGCACTACGGTGGAAGCATCCACCTAGGTCGTCGTGGTCTTTGTGTTCTTCCATGTGCCTCTCCCCGGTGGTTGTTGTGCCTCTCTTAGTAGGTCCGGCCATTGCCGGGCGTCGCCGTCGGCAAGTGTCCTCTCTGTACGCATCTCGCCTCCGTCGGGCGGTCTCCCCCGGTGGTGCCGTATCACAAATGCCGGGTGGTGTTTCCACCGGGCCGCCGCCATTCCTCCACGGATTTCCCCGTGGGCGCGTTGGATGGTGGTATGCGTGGGCCGGATGTGCCGGAGGATGTCACCACCAGTTTGAAGGGAGGTCGCCGTGTCGATCCAACGCCGGGCGTGCTAGCCGTCACACTTAGTCCCCTTTCCACCCCTGGAGGAGCGGCGTAGCTACGAGAAGTGGTGGGAGGGCACTTTGGCCATGGTGAAAGCGGCGGTATCTCGGCTCGGCGAGGGGCGCGGATCGGCGCCTCGGTGGGCGCCTTGCGACCTTGTCCAGAGTTCTCTGCTTGGGGCTAAGTTTTCTCTTTCTTTTGTGTATCTCAGGCATATAGCCACCCCTCTCTCCAACGCCGGGAGAGCTTTGTTGTTGTTGTTTCTTTTGTGGACTTGCACACCTAGCCTCGGGCCGAGGTCGTTGTATGCGCTTTTAGTCCGGTTTTTCGCAATTAGTGGCTGGGCCGACGGGGTTTGGCCTTTGTTTTCCCTAAAAACGAGGTTATCAGCCATTTTGGGCACTTGAATATAGTCGGGTGGGGCGCCTCCCAGGTGAAAATTCAAAAAAAAACTATCAAAAACATTACCCCCAAAGCCATCTCAAAACCGCCTCGGGAATCAAAATTTAATGGTCTGATATATGAGGTGCTAAAGTTAGACAAAGGCAGAGTTGAGGGAAAAAAAAATGACTTAATCAAGTATTTTTGTTTTCAGATATTTATGAAAAAAATTATCTACACTTTTAAGTTTTGATATATTTGATTTTTATTTAAATATATATAATACATATGTCTGAAGTTCTTATATTTTCAAATTCAAATTTTTGTATTTTTTGAATGAATTTGGATGAAGAAATAACAAAAACAAAAGTAGTCGATAAGATATACAACTTTTTAGTTGATGACTTCTTTTATTTGATATCATTCGCGATCTCAAATTCTGCTTTTTGAAGTTTCTCATACTTTAATATCTTTAATTATTCGAATGAGCTCTGAGGGAGAAATGACCAAAACAAAACTTGTAAATCTTGATGTGATATACAACTTTGTAATTGACAATTATTCCATTTAAAATTATTTGGGGACCCAAAATTATGTTTGAAATTCAAAATTTTCAAATTGTTTGAACAAACTGGGTGGAATGAACAAAACCAAAATTGTATATATATCGGTGAGATATATACAACTTTGTAGGTGATGACTTTTCCATTTAAAACCATTTACGATCCCAAACTTTTCTTTTTGAAGTTATCATATTTTGTGTTTTTTTTAAAATGTTCAAGCAAACTCGGATAAAGAAATAACCAAAACAAAACTTATAGATCTCTATGACTTTGTAGTTTATGTTTATTTTTTTTTAAAAATCATTTATGGTCCTGACATTCTATTTGAAGTTCTTATATCTTAAAATTCAAAAATTTTGATTTTTCTAAATGAACTTGGATAGAGAAATAACCTAAATTGAACAATTTTTGATAAATTTTGGTACCAAAGTCCAAAACTTATTTTTTAAAATTTATTTTTATCATAAAAACCAATAAAGTGTATATAAATAGTTTAATACATATAAGTATTTATCAATATGTAAATTTAATACATAATTTTTCATGATTATTTAAAAATCTGAAGGTGTTGCTCATGATGTGATATTTGGAATGCATGCTAGCTGGTTTACGGAAGGTGTAGCTCAAGACTCTTAGCTCTTACTGGTTGACTATATATTTTTCACACGGGATACCCATATTTTTGAAAAAGAAAAAGAAAACAGAAACATAGATTATCTTCGTCATCATTTTAAAAAAGAGAGGGATTTCCTGCTGCTTTGCACGATGCCACGATCTGTTGCCTCGTGCCCACAAGCAAAAACACATTGGCCATCAAGAATCTCTGCGTGATCAAGTATAAGTCAATATCCTCGATCGCACCTAGTCAACTAACACAGTTAATTTAAATTATCAACTTACAGTCTACTAATCGTAAACAAGATGCCCATGTAATTGATTATACGCATATTTATTTATCCTACGTACAATCGCACAGCTGTCAGAGTAATAGTTTACGCCCGGTACAACGACAGTTAGATTCTGAAAAAGTGCCTAGAAAACAATGCGGGAACAAATTAAAATGAGACTGGCTCCAAGAATGTTCTACTACGTACAACCAGCATAAAAGATCATCTGCTTATTGTATATTTAATGCAGGTTTTCATGATTTTTAGATTTATCTTAGGATTTAACAACATTAATATTTTAGTAATGATGATATGCTCATTGACAACGAAGTTTATATGGTTATTTTCTCAATCACAAGTCTCAAGATATGCCATCTTAGTCTTTTCAATTTTGGATATGCTCATATAGGTGAGTTTATATGCCATCAATTATAGGGATAAGTGTGATCCACATATGTTTTGCTTAATGAAACAATTTGAAGGGAAAACAAAATGGACATATTTTCCTTGAAAAACACGTGTTGCACATCAGAACCTTTTAGGCAATTGCCTGTTTAAACTATAAAAATTTGTAACTGCGTAATCAACGTGTAGTTCTCTAATTAATATAGAGAAAGAAGAGGGTTGTTTTTGCAAAAGTGTCGCTCCATTTGGCCTCATCTTCCGGTAAAGCATTGCAACTAAAACGAGCTGACAGCAAAGCAAAGCAAGCTTGAGGCTTTTTCTCAACAAAAAAAAACGCGCCGTCGCCGTTTCTTCCCCCTGTCAACCTTTTTTTTTTCTTTAAAAAAATTCGGCCCGCGAGATCTTTAGCTCCGGCGGTGTGGATTAGTCGCTGTCACGATCGAGGCCGGGCGCTAATTGCGGTGGCCACCACCTCCAATCCACTCACCGCGGTCGCCTCGCCGAGCTGTTCTTGCTCTGTCCTGTCTCCAAGATTTGTTTCACACCCGATTCCTGAGCCGCCGCCGCAGCGCTTCTTGCTGAAAAGGAAACTCCTCGAGTTCTTCAGCTCTAGATCGGTAGAGAGGCGGTTGCTTTGCGGGCTCTGAGGTTGGAAACTTTTCCTTCTTTCACTATACATCGTCTCTTCCTTCCTGGATCCAGAGGCATGTTATGATTTGGCCTCTGTTTGGGGATTAGCGTTGTTTCTTTCGTCCTGTTGTTTCGGTTTTGCTTGCAGATCCAGTTTTGGATACCGTGTCTTGAATCATGAGCTTGTTAATTTTCTAATATGTAAACGCTCCTGCTTGGCTTGTTTTGTTTTGACACAAAGTGTTCTACTTCCTCTTGCAGGTTTAGTTCTTGTTCTTGATTTGTCTCGTCGGGTTGCAGGCTTAGAACTGGAAGGAATCATTTGAGTAGAGAAATGGGGCAGTGTTGCAGCAGAGCTACGGCCCCCGACTCTGGACGGGGAGTAGGCACCAATGGTTATGGCTATTCCAACCAGGCAAAGCCAGCGCAAGCACCTCCGAGTTACACCACTCCTCAGCAGCCGACCGAGGTGAGGTACACGCCGCCGGCGATGAATGCTCCGGTAGTCCCTCCTGTGGCCGTGCCACCCAAGCCCACGGCGGACGCGATTCTTGGCAAGCAGTATGAGGACGTGCGCTCTGTCTACTCGCTCGGGAAGGAGCTTGGCCGGGGTCAGTTCGGGGTGACATACCTCTGCACAGAGATTGCCTCTGGTAGGCAGTACGCCTGCAAGTCCATCTCCAAGCGCAAGCTCACCAGCAAGGCAGACAGGGAGGACATTCGAAGGGAGATCCAGATCATGCAGCACCTGTCTGGACAGCCAAACATTGTCGAGTTCCGGGGAGCATACGAGGACAAGAGCAATGTCCATGTGGTGATGG
This sequence comes from Hyparrhenia diplandra, assembly GCA_015847255.1. NCBI lineage: Eukaryota > Viridiplantae > Streptophyta > Magnoliopsida > Poales > Poaceae > Hyparrhenia > Hyparrhenia diplandra. Next base: position 7,894 of record JADLZK010001922.1, read on the forward strand.
AGCTCTGCGCGGGTGGGGGAGCTCTTCGATCGCATCATTGCAAAGGGGCACTACACAGAGCGTGCAGCCGCTACAATCTGCAGAGCAGTTGTGAATGTTGTCAACATTTGCCACTTCATGGGTGTGATGCATCGTGATCTGAAACCTGAGAACTTCTTGCTTGCGACCAAGGAGGAGAATGCAATGCTCAAGGCCACTGATTTTGGGCTTTCCGTCTTCATTGAAGAAGGTAATGTGAATATTATGCTTTGTGGACACTTGGTATTGCACTGTTAGCTGAATATAAGTATAGTTAGACATGTATTTCTTAATAATAACTTTGATATATTTAGGTTCATGGTTGGTTGTAGTTTTCAAATTATTTTTTACCATATTTCTGAATGACCCTGCTAAGGCTAGTATTTCATATAATAATCTCATTTTGTGGTTATGGTAACGTATGGTGCTTCTTAATCCAAGCAATTGGGGAACCTTGAATCTGTGGATAATTCACACCACTTTGGACATGTTCAGGCATTTTTTTTTGTCCCTGCAAAGTGTACACTCTATAACATGCCATAATACTTTTAACTTGAAATGCTTTTGCTCCTGCCTATCTTCATAGAGAATCAGTGAAAAGCTGGTGATCTTTGCCATGTTCACTTTGAGGGGAAAGCACTGAACTGCACAGCTGTTTCTATGTCAGTTAGGACCTGTTTGGATCCATTAGCTGCTAATAGTTAGCTATCTAATAGCTCATAGCTAATATTAACTAGCTAACTATTAGCTGGTTTGGCCAAACTAGTGAGATAGTTAATAGTTGGGTATTCAGCTAACAATTAGCTAGACTACTAGCTGGACCGGTTTGGATCCATAGGAGCTAATTATTAGCAGCTGTTTCTATGTCAGTTAGCAGTGGGAAACCACTAGTAATGGTAGCTCAAGGGTTTTTTTTTTTTTTTTTTATGTTGACTGGTTTGAAGCCGGTCACAATCACATTAAGATACAAAATGCTATATCATTTTATTGCCCTCTTAGTGGCAATCCTTATATCTTAGATATGTATTGATATTGTTATGGATAGTAATGCAATTGCAGATATATGACAATTGTGGGGGAGGCAAACCATTCTTCTGTTTTTTTTCCTCGTACATTTTCATCAGTCATCCCCAATATTTTTTCTTCTTCTTCTTCTATAATTCCTAATCAAAAGAACTTGCTGTAAGAAACTGTAGTAGCTTGTTGGTGATTGATACCATTAGATTAGGTTCTAAATTTCCAGGTCTGGAGTCTCATTGTCTCTTTACTGTATAACAGGAAAGATGTACAGGGACATTGTTGGGAGTGCTTATTATGTTGCTCCTGAAGTCCTTAGGCGCAGCTATGGAAAAGAGATAGATGTTTGGAGTGCAGGTGTTATTTTGTACATTCTTCTCAGTGGCGTGCCTCCATTTTGGGCTGGTATATACCTCTAAGAACTACTTCAACTTTTGAATTAATGCATACTATTAAGCAGCAACATCGTCCTTTTTTTTTACTTTGTTGTTTATCCTCTGTTTTTCGCTTGTGTAGAAACTGAAAAGGGGATATTTGATGCTATTCTGCATGAGGAGATTGACTTTGAAAGTCAACCTTGGCCATCAATTTCTGAGAGTGCTAAAGACTTGGTTAGAAAGATGTTGACACGAGATCCAAAGAAAAGACTGACTTCAGCTCAAGTTCTTCGTAAGCTTCTCAGGAATTAATAACTCCAAACTTTAGAACCTTTTTTTTAAAAAATAATAATATGTGTATTAAATGCTGGATCAGAACATCCATGGCTCAGAGAAGGTGGGGACGCATCTGATAAACCTATTGACAGTGCTGTTCTTTCTAGAATGAAGCAGTTCAGAGCAATGAATAAGCTGAAAAAGATGGCCCTAAAGGTTATTGCCTTCATGTTAATGCTTACTTGACTAGTTTTTCTTTATCTAATGATTTTAACAAATATATATGCAGGTAATTGCTTCAAACCTTAATGAGGAAGAGATCAAGGGGCTAAAGCAAATGTTCATGAACATGGACACAGACAATAGTGGCACAATCACATATGAAGAACTCAAAGCTGGATTAGCCAAACTTGGATCAAAGCTGTCAGAAGCTGAAGTAAAGCAGCTGATGGAAGCTGTATGTTCTAATCAATAATCTATCTATATTACAATACCATTGTTAGAATCATGTTCTTATCTGACATGCTTACCTTTTGACCTATTCCAGGCTGATGTTGATGGGAATGGATCCATCGACTATGTTGAGTTCATCACTGCCACAATGCATAGACACAAGCTTGAAAGAGACGAGCATTTGTTTAAGGCATTCCAGTACTTTGACAAAGATAACAGTGGGTGAGTACTTCAAATTGATATCTCAAATGCTAACATAACATGCCACACTTTTTATCCCATCAAAACATGTTGACACTATCGATTATGTAAAAACAAACTCCCCTCTGGGGAAAGACCTCTTTTCACATGAAAAAAGTATCTTGGATTCTAGGTTCACATTTATTGGCACTGACTTTCTTCCAAAGTATGTCTCATGCATAAATTGTTTTTGTTTTCTCAAAAGCAGAATCTGTTTTTTGTTTAACATGGAGATTACATTGATTTTTGCAGCTTCATCACAAGAGATGAACTGGAATCTGCTTTGATCGAGCATGAGATGGGCGACACGAGTACAATAAAGGAGATCATATCAGAAGTTGACACGGACAATGTAAGCTATTCAGGCAATTGTCTTCTCAGCTGTGTATTGTTTATTGCTTTCATCTTCTTGATGTTGGTCATTTGCCTGCCACAGGATGGGAGGATTAACTATGAGGAGTTTTTGTGCAATGATGAGAGGGGGGGGGATGCAGCAACCGATGAGGCTCAAGTAGCCTGTTCCCTTAGTAGAAATGGCGTCCATTAGTTACTGTTCTTCACTCTTTTTTCCTCATGTTTTGTACTTGGTAGCCGGATAAAGCTTACATGGGCGTTGCTTTTGCATTGTTGAGAGATGATTGTGTATATCTTTTCTTTTTTTGCTCGTGTTTTTTTGCATTGTAGTATCATGAACATCCCTTCCTTTTTGTAAGTTTGTTTATGCAAGTATCTAATAACAAGTGAATTTTGCCTCACTTTCACAGTTAAAATCTGGCTTTAGTAATAGGAAAAAAAAAAAGGTCTATTTTCAATTTCGTAACCAAGATTCCTTACTAATTCCGCTACTAAAGTTTCTTTCCCCCGATACTCACTCCATTCAAAGAAGAAACTGGACTACATTACCACAAAATATATTACTTAGCATTGTTTTACAATGGATTTATCACCGTGGAATGTGGTCGCTAAATACGTTCTGTTAATTCTTATAATGCGACTAGATATTGGGTCAATACATTACCAAATACTTTCCTTGAAAGAATATATTTCTAGAATTGTCAAGTCATTTTTGAACTTCAACCGAAGTTTTAGAAAAAAAACCTTAAGATTTATATTATCAAATTAGTATCATTAGACTTATCATAGAAAATATTCATAAGGTGCTCATTTTCTATCATAAATATTGTTATTTTTTCTATAAAGTTTATCAAACTTTAAAAAGTTTGATCAGCATGAACTAGGATTTGATTTATTCAGGAATGGAGTACATGTTTTCCATAAAACAAAATGGGCCTTGTTTTACAATTTTTTTTTGACCAACGACTCTACTGCTTCACCGTAATCAACGAATCAATGCAATGCCTAGCGTGCAGTGCTACCAGACAATGCAAAAACTGGTAATAAAGTGTTCAAACGTAATAAATTATCTTATATAAGAGAAAAGATACATAAAATACTCGGTACAAGAACACAGATTTACTGTAGCTATGCAGTTGCGAATTGTTGTTAGAGGACCTGAAAATGTTTTCAAGGTCACAAAAAGCCTCTATGATTAGGAGTAATGGAATACAATTGGGACTAAAACACAACCGAAGCAAACTGTTGAGCATTACATTCTGCAATGAAATGTGCATCCAACATTACAACTATCCAAGAATCCCAGGCCTGGCAGTGCACAAGTATTCTCTGAAGGCATGCACAAGTATTCTCTTCTGCTAGATTTGCTGGCATCTAACATCAACTACAAGGTGGCGAATATGCGGCCCGTACCATTTCACACGTTCAACATGCTCCACTGAAACGTTCCAAGATAGTCCTGTGACACAAAATTGCATAAGAATGGAATTTGAACCCTTGGAGAGCAAAAATGCATCGCAACAGATCAAAGCATAAATGCACCATTTCTACCATGGTTTTTGGCAATACTACTGATGGATTCAACAACATTGTCCAACCAGCGTGTCTCATCAGAGTCATTGACATTCCCGTGTATATGCAATACGCCCCGCCAACCCTACACATATAATGATAGTAAATGTTAACATCAGAGGTTTGTTATGGATCCAGAAAATTGACAAAATTCCAATATCACATTCAAACATTATAGAGAACTTGTTTCCAAGTGGGACCACACATTCCATCAAGCAGCCCAAGGTATTCCATGCCCTACACACTGATGAAAGAACCACCACGCAGGCATTTTCAATGTGTGGACAACCAAATTTAGCAGCATGTAAATGGAAAGATTGGGACAGCGGTATCCAGCAACTCCAGTTTGGCCATATCAGGAGACACGATACTTCAGGATGAGTCAGAGGGCGATAGCAATAAAATGATCTTTCCACATGAAATGAACTTCAATCAGGGAACCTTAAGCATCCCAGATTTTGCCGGCGTGCCTTGAATACGCTCTGCTAAATGTAAACTCAATTGCGCTCTTTTGGTTCAATAAAGTGGGGAAAACCTTTTCTCTAAAAAGAATTGGCAGGATGCCTTTGGGGATATGTCAGACTAGCACTACTAAGATCAATATGTTGATAAGCAGAGTTTATTCTGAAACAGCATTTTGCTGCTGACGTGTACACCTTTGTGATTAAGGTTGTAGGGATATGAATGAAACCTTAGAGGTGTATGGTGATTAGAGAAGGAAAGCAGGCTTAGAAGAGAGAAATTAGAAGGGTTGAGAATAACAATTACAATGCTTAACCGTAGTCAGGGAATAGAGAAATTAGAAGGGTTGCGAATAAAATTATAATGCTTAGCTGTAACAGGGTACAATGCCATTATATGTGTGTGCATGCGTGTGGAATCCAACCTAGCCCATTATTACGAACTAACCAACCCTAAAAGATTTCCGCACGACTTTCAAAAGATAGGCACATTCCCAACTAACTCTCTAACACAACCAGACTTCTTAGTAAAACCAACTCAAACAATACTAATAAATCATCTTAATTACTGAAGGATGCAACTACTTGTGCAACAGAAACAAGAACCTCAGCAGGTCCAACTAAAGGAGGCCAAGACAAAGCTTACCTAAGCAATTAGACTTCTCCATATAAAATATTCTTTGAACACTACAAGAAACCTAGAATGAAACAGGTGGTGATGCAGATAGATCACCTTAAAGCTTCAACAGCAGTGACCCAGCTACATTCACTTGAGGGTAACAATCCAAGACAGACTCGATCAGCAACACCCTAACTCAAGTCCAGTAAGAAATTGAAGATCAGAAATTGTAATTCATGTGTTAGACCAAAAGATGAAATTTGTCAAGTACATACTTTGGGTGCAGTCACACGGTTATCTCCTTCAAGTATAATACATCGATCATCCACACTGTTGTTACTAACATTGCGCCGAAGAGCCTCCAGAGCATGTGGATTCCATTCGCACGCATAAACTAGTTTGGCATTAGCCCTGCAAGAGTAAGAGATTAAGAACAATATTTTTTGGGGGTATAAAATCAGAATCTCTGTGTTCGACCAAGGGCTATCAGAGAATGTACTTCACAAGAAACGGAAGAACAAAGTATCCAATTCCAGCAAACAAATCCACGACCACCTCATCTCTACAGTTTAGCTGTCCCATGCGAAGTTTCTCTGAGCGATTACCAGAAGAAAACATGCATTTTGTGCATCAAGTGAATAGCAGATGCCGTTTTCATAATGGGTAACCCATCCATTATCACCCAGAAGAAGTTCCAGTGTACTATCTCTTGTACCATTTGGCATGATTTTACCCTGCCAAAAAAGGACAGATCGAATGAATCATATTGAAAAGGGCATCCTCAACAGAAATAAATGCTTAGTAGGGTAACCAAATGCATGCCACAAAGTCAAGTCACAAAGTATAAGAATAAAAATACTTAATATGAAAATTTAGTTGAGGACGGGAGACCACATGAACATACAAGGTATTGACTCCAAGAGTAATAGCAGCCTATATAGATGTTCTAGCTTCACTAATAAAGAGTCCATCCAATACTTACTTGCCGTGCAAGACGTTGTGCACCAAGTGACTTGGCAACTAGCGGCCAAAGTTCCTCGCTAACTGATTCCCACAATGGATTCTTAAAACATGTCTTCGGAAGTACGACAATATCACCAAGTGTCTCCCACCTACAGACATCAGAATGAGATTTAAGCAAGGAAGAGCAACTATAGTTGTAATAACAATAGATATTTTCATCAGAGAAACATACCTAGTTGGAAGCTGCTCCAACAACTGAGAGGGCATCCCTTTATTTTCCAGTAGAGAAGATAGAAGTTCTTTCATGATGGTTTGAGGAGACTTGGAAGGCTTTCGGCTGATGGCTAGTTCATCTTTCATCAAGGAACCATTGCAAGATGACAAAATTTTTAATGCATCCTGAAGAGATAGGTTGTCTCCTACAAGATTCTTTTCAATAAACACTAATGATTCCCCAAAGGTGCATGAATCATCATGTGTCAACTTGATGTGCTCTTCAGCATTTAGGGAACGGAAAGCTTCATTAATAGGAAAAAGAACATGGCCATTATAGTGACTCACTCGAACTTTTCTAGAAAGATCCAACCATCCAAACTTTTTCAGAATGTCCTTTGCTAATTTGGCATACGTCTTTTCCAGTTGAAGAACCAGAGGGCTTGAATCCGTCAAACCATCAGAACAAGCATCTTGTGATTTTGTATCATGATCAAAGATGCCATTTTGCTCATCTCTTGGTGAGTCAACAGCAGATAGTGCATCACGACTTTGAACTGTGCCATCTTTATTTCTAACATATTTAAACATAGACTCCACTGAATGCAGATTAAGCATTATTGGTTGACTGAATTTAGTTCCAAATGCATAACAAGATGCACCACCACCTAAAATAACAAGATCATCCTTTAATTACAAGCGATGAACTACGGACACAGAGGGACTGGCTCAGCAACGGAACGGAAACACGAAACCAAACTCTATGCTTTAAGTTCAGCAATGTAACTTCTTGGTTGTTTTCTGTAATAGGACAGCCACCAAGTATCCCAAGATAATTTTTGTAGATGAACATGCAGTGTGAAAACCTAGGTGATGGAGATCCCCCATTTGTGTTTTCCTTGTTCCACCTAAGTGTTGTTGTATCAAAACTGTAGAAGTCCTTCAGTGCCCGTTGGCCATCATGACCTCCGAAGATGAATAGATTTGTACCATACGACACCATAGAATGTGAATGTCGAGCACATGGCCATTCGCCTGAAGCAGCAAGTACACTCCATTGCATACTTTTTGTGTCAAATACATTCATACAAGAATATATGCCTTCATTACTGAGTCCGCCAAATACATAAATTTTTGAAGCTACTGCAGCAGCTGCATGTCGGTGCCTGCATAAAGAGATACAGAACGTCCATAAAAAAATTGAAAACTGGCAAAGAGGGATAATAATTTCATCTAAACAGTACCTTGGTTGGAACAGATCTCCACAGCAATCCACTTTTGACCACGTATTCCCAGTGCTTAGCAAAACCCAGACATCATCAAGAATTTCTGAAGGGCCACCTCTACCTCCAATTAGATAAGTGCTATTACCAACTGCAGTAACAGTATGCCCCATCCTTGGTGAAGGAGATGCTTTGAAGATCATTTCTGTTAACAAACCAGATTTGTGATCGAGCAGAAGGGAATAGTTTCTCCTTGCATGTCTTCCTGGTCCTCCAAAACCACCAAAAGTTAGGACCTGCTGCTCTTCTCCAACAGTAAACACACAAGAGGCTTGGCCCCATAAGAACAGCTTCTCAATTGGTTCACCACTAATCTTCAATGTTGTGGTAGAGAGATGATTTCTGTTTTCTGACAACTTCTCCTGCGTTAATAATCTACATACAATACAACAGAAAAGATGAAAAGAGTTCAATCAAAGGCTCCGAGCTACTGGATTGTCACTTTGTAACAAGACTAAAATTATCATTATCATTATCAGAATTATAGAATAACAGATTAGACACCTAAATAGGAGCAGGACCATCAATTCATTAAATAATTAAGGGAAAATCATGGTTTAGTAACACAAAACAATCACCCATCTGCTACAAAAAAAAAGAAAAACATTTTTAATCAAAACCAGATGGAATTTAGTTTCTCATTTAGTTCAGCTAATGTTCAACAAAAATTTTCTTAAAACATGTGTTAGCTTAAACGGACATGTAATCTGACTAATAGGATGCGTAGTCAACAAGGCTAAATAAAGCTGACAATCTTTCAAGCATTTACGGAAACACTGGTTATGAAATTTACATATGTAAACAACATGGACAATAAACAGTGGGTCCAACATGCCAAACTACCATGTACTGTGATGCACCTCTTTGAAGCAACCAAATGATACCAAATATCCATTTCAGGGTCCACAAACCAATAAATTTACATGCTAATCTAAAACAAATGAAAAGAAGGAATAAGATGAGACAAAAGAGAAGAGAACATGCCGTTTAGCAGCATTACCAAAACCATGCTTGAAACCCTCACTCCATGCAGAGTCTTGATTTCCAAAATACCTAGCTTCTATTGAACCTGTATCATCATCACAACTACGTCCACTGTTGCTGCTTTTTTTGTGACTAGGTACTCATCATTTGTTTTGGCACATTTATCTAATGGTATCTTAACTTCAGGACCCACAGAAGCCTCATAATCAACAGACTGACTACCACTTCCATTACAGTTGTTTGACAACCCAGATGAGTATGACAAACCCTGGCAATTTGATTGGAACCAACATGTTAAAATGCAGCAAAAAAAGAGAAAACAATAATAATAAAGGTCATTGTGGCACTAAATAAAATCTTGTAGAATGCACAAACATATTTGCAATAATTGGTGGTCAAAGTATATTTTTTGATAACACACAAATGTTCAGGATATGGACAGATGAAGATAAATTTACACCCTTTGATCTTTTTAAAATAATGCTGGCTGGATCAGTTTTGAACTACCAGTATCATTTGAAAAAAAAGAAAAGATGACAAGTGGTAATAAATCTATCTGACAAGTGGTAATAAATCAAGAAGTAGCTATCGCCATCTGCTTCTTGAAAAATCTTGCTCAGCTCATTAAGTAGTTCTATAAACAGAAACGTACTACAGATTATTATATTATCTTTTAAAAGAAGTACTTAGTTTCACCCCAGCTTAATGAACATTCAGCAGAAACATTTTTAGACTTACATGATATATATATCCAAAGTTTCCAAACATGTGTGCCATGCACACTACCAAAAAAAAATGGAATACATTAAGACAAGCATAGCTCAATACCTTATTCTGCAAGAGATCCAGAAATCCATCCATTAAGCCTTTTATTTGCCTCCATTTTACTGTTGGCAATTCTAACAAGGTATCGGACATACTCGGAGAAACAACAAGTTCATCAATCTGCCCCAGTGGCACTTCCATGCGAATTGAGCATCTTATTGCTACCATCGCACGTTTCTGCAAGCTTGTGATACCTGAAAACCAGATTAATCAATTTTTAAACAAACCTAATCTGATATTCCTACAAAGAAGTACAAGAAACATCATATGAATACTCAGCAATATACATTACAATCCAACGAATCCATCTCTCATCGTGCAAATCTTCACTTGTGAGTCAATTCATCATTTCAGCCAAAAACATGAACCAAAAATCATACTTTTCTAAAAAACTTCTAAAACCATATATGCAAAACTGACTAGAATGAACCCTGAGCCTGTGATCAATGATAGAAGGATTCATAAATCGTTCCACAGCATCTCCATGTATTGAAATACAGTACAATAACACTGATGGTAAGAATACATTTGAGTTGTTCATGTAAATCGAAGTCTTGCCCAGCACCTCAACAAAACTCTAAACACAGGGTTGAACACACACAAGCTCACCTGATTCCCGGAACCCCGCACTGATCGCGGCCGCGACGAGCGCCGCAGCTGCGGCGGCGTCCCTGCACTCCACCGCCACGATCATCGGCTCGAACCTGAACACCAGCTCGTCCCCAGCCGCTCCCGTCCCGCTCCCGCCGAACAGCTGCTCCACCACGGCGTCCGCATCGGCCGGGTCGTGCGATACGTATACCCACCCGCCGCCCCGCGCCTTCTTCTTCGGCTTGGGGGCGCCATCGCCCTGGCCCTCATGCGGTGGAGGCTGCGCGAGGACGGAGACGCGGCCGGAGCAGGAGGAGGTGGTGAAGAGGTCCGGATGGGAGTTGAGAGCGTCGAGGAGCGGCGCGATGGGGGCGTCGACGCCGCCCTTCGGGGACTTGTCCGGCGTCGGCGAGGAGAGCGCAGCCAGCGCCGCCGCCTTCCGGCGACCGAAATCCCATGTGACCGGGAGGCTGTCTTTCGCGGGGAGATTTCGCGAGGTGCTAGGGTTTGGGTTGGGCTTTTGCGAGGTTTAGGTGCAGGCGTGCAGCGGAGATTGGGCCTTTCATCATATGGGGCCCATTTCTACCCGGCTTTACATGGGATATTTATTTCAATACAAGACAAATGCTCGTAGTCAAATGCTTTGACTGTATTATGAACCAGTTTGGAACGCTAGAAACTCTTCACAAAATTTACAAGAAATATTAGGAGAAAAAAAATGCCGAAACTCAGACGGGTAACGTACAGAACGCCCACTCGGGTGCAGAGTGCAGTGATCTATTTCAGCCAATATAATTACAGCACACAGTTGCCAATACAATGCAGAATGACGCATCAACTGTGTCGTGCCACAACATTGTAATCCAAGTTCTTGAATCCCCATGAAATAAATTTAATTGCAAGAAAACAATGAATGCATGTTGCATCCACTGAGGAAAAAAAAAATTGAGGTTCAAACTTTGCATATTATTTCTCATCAGAATTCATTCCTACAGACTACAGTACAGTTGTATCCTCTGTCTGTATCAATATATGTTTGTTAGAAGTTGTATGTTTCCCATATATGGTGTGTTGTGATGTGTAATTCTAACAGCTAACCAAATCTGGTGCCGCACTTTATGAATCTCCAAGAAGCTGAGTTCTCTGGTACACCACAGTTGATCTATTTCCCCTATGTACAACCGAAGGTCCAAGTTAGTGAACCATGAAGCTGATCTGAGTGCTGTAACATTGAGGTCGGAATGAAGTCTGCAAAACAGAGCATACCATATATTTTCTCAAAATTCTGAATGAAGACCAAGCATCAGTTCTTAATCAATGCTACCTTCCACTGTTGTTCACAAAATCTTTCTAGTTAATCCTTCCATTCAAAAGCATAAGCCTCATTGTCTCTTTAGTTCTCTCCTGTTTCTTGAACAATGTATTGGTTCACAGTTCTGTCCTGTTTCACCAGTGGTTTCGCCATGTTCCTCCTATATGTAGCTATGTACTCATCGGCATCACATGCAGCAGCTTAGGCCCTTATTACTCCTTGTAAAGATGACTAATTCACTAGTAGTTCACAGCCTGACAATTTATTAACCAAAAAACTTCTCCTGCACGTCAGCAGATTAAAAGGTCAACATGAGTTCATTGCAACTCCAAAAAAAAAAAAAAAAAAAAGCTAAAAGTGAATCTTAGAGTAGCCCTTAATCTAGGGGAGAAGGACTAAATCCAAGCAAACTAGATCTAGTTTATATATCATTACAGAAAATATCACTGGAACAAGAGTTGCTCTGAGAAGCACTGGATCTAAGCAATGAAAGAGCAAAACCCCTCTAACTTCAACACGGTGTCAGTTGCAACACAAGAAGCATGAGTGGAAAGTCAGATGCAGGATATGAGTAGGACAATAAATACACACATCTAGCAATGCTCTAGGTGATTCATATTTATTCTGCAAGTGCTAAACAATTGGATAAATTGTTAAACTTGATGTAGAAAAACACAGGAACAAGGACCAGACATAATACTTGGAAAGAAAAGCAATGAGTTCACAATGCATATTGTCCTCTACCTTGCAAATCACATCAACACCACAATGTGCATTCTATATAGATGTCTGAACATCTTCTGGATCGACCCGTTGAAGGCTGTAATTAAAGGATAATATCATCAACCATCAGAAAATGCCAGGGAACACACAACCATTATCTGTAACCAATTTAAATACTTAGAAGAACTGTTTTTACCTCAACTGCCAAAACATGGTGAAAAGGACAGCACTGTCTCTGGTCTTGTATTCACCATTGTATGTAAACACAACCCTGAAGAAGCTTAGCAAAAAATAACCAACCAAAATCATGTTCCTAGTGTCTATGTTCCTTTACAACATCTTGATCCATTCAACCTTTCGATTTCACAATACTGGTTTCCACCAGTTCATCACAAAGAGCAAGGGTTGACTCCAAATTGTCCTCATTAAAATCGAAATCAATATAAAAATTGTATACATCTGGTTCAGCTGTCAAACCTTCCTTCCTCATATCATCAAATAGTTTTCTTGCCTCAACAAATTTCTTCTTTTTATTCAGCAATCTTATAAGAGCACTGTATGAGGTTGCAGTAAGTCTGAAACCCTTCTCTATCATTTCTTTGTGGAAATATAGTGCCTCTTTCATATTCCTTGCCTTGCAGTGCCCCTTGACCAATATATTGTATGTATTCTCATTTGGCTCCACATTCTGAGAACACATCCCCTTATAGATCTCGGTGGTAGATTTCATGTTATTGCCAATGCAGTACTGCTTCATAAGAGAATTGTAAGTTGCAGCATTTGGATGGATGTTCTTCTCCAGCATCCACTCAAGCAGCTTCTTTCCTCCTTCCACCCTGCCTGACATGCAAAAGCCATTCATCAAAACATTGTAAGTCACTATAGTAGGCTTAATTCCTTTATCTAACATCTCTTGCAAGAGGTCGTGAGCCCTGTCAAGCTCCCCTGACTTGCAGAGTGCATCAATAAGAGTTGTATATGTGTAAACATCCGGTTTAAGACCCGCTGTATCCATGTCTGCCATAGTCCTCATGGCCTGCTCCAGATAGCCTGCCTTGCATAGACCATTGATCAGGGAGTTGTATGTGCAAGCATTCAGCTCAAGCCCCTTGTTAGACATCTCATGCAATAGCTCATTAGCGGCCTGAACATCCCCTTGCTTGCATAGTCCATCTGACAAAGCTGTATATGTCACTACATTTGGTGTCAATCCTCTCTGAACCATTGCATTATGCACCTGAAAGGCCTCCGCCATCTTCCCTCTCTTGCAGTACCCATCAACAAGCACTGTGTATGTTACTTCATCAACATCCAACCGTCTGGCCAACATTTCCTGAAGCACTTTCTCTGCCTCTTTCAGCTCACCAGCCCGGCAAAGCCCATTTATCAGCGTTGTGTATGTCACCCCATCAGTTGCCAAACCTTTTCTCTGCATCTCATCAAACCACCTTCTTGCAGATGCCAAATCCCCTTTATTACAAAAACCACTCAAGACAGTCGTATACACAGCCTCATCCAATACCACCTTATGCTGGACCATATCCTCCACAACTCTCAAAGCATCTGAAAGCCACCCTTTGTCACACAATAATGCAACAACACTAGTATACACAGTTGCATTTGGCTCCACCCCTCTTGCCACCATTTCATCCAACAGCTTCACCGCATTCTCCAGCTCATCAAGAGCACAGTATCCATGGATCAGAATCCCATACGTGACAACATCAGGCAGTGAAGGCATTTCATCGAACAGCTGGCGTGCATGCTTCACGCGGCCAGCACCACAGAGCGCCTTGAGTAGTATATTATAGGAGCAAACGTTCTTTTCCGGGAGTTCTTGAAACAACTCGATGGCTTCATCAAGTGGGAGGCGGGAGAGCACGGCGTTGCAGGCCTCCGGGGACGGGGAGATGCCGTACTGGCGGAGGCGGCGCAGTAGGGGAACGGAGGGGAGGCACAAGAGGAGGAGGTCGAAGGAGGCGGGGTCCGAGGAGAATGCCTTGTAGGTGGAGATGTAGTGCTCGACGAAATGTCTATGAGGGGAGGGGAAGCGGACTGCGCGGACGAGGATGGCGCGAGCGGCGCCGGAGCCGGAGCCGCGTACTACGGCGAGGTGAGCAGCGACGGCGAAGCAGCGGAGCAGGTGCGGGTGCGGGTGCTGCTGGGGCCGGGTGGGGAAGAGGAGGAGGAGCGGGAGGAAGGAGGCCGGCGAGGTGCGGGTGGGAGGCGAGGAGCGGGAGCCCGAGAAGGAGGTGGATTGGGCGGAGGAGGGGCAGGAAGGGGAGCGGAGGAAGGGAGGTAGGGTGAGGCGAGGCGAGCACCGCGGCGGCGAGGCGGCGCGCGAGGGCGTCGTCGTCCGGCGAGTCAGGCCTGGGAGGGTGGTAGTCCGGGAACGGACGGGGCGCGCCAGTGGACGTGAGGGGCTCGGACTCAGCCGTCGGGGCGCGTCGGTGGCTGCGGCGGCGTGGGTTCGAGGACGAGGTGGTGGCGTGGCCGCGGCCGCGGCCGGCGGCGCCCACGTGCCGGAAGGCTCGCCCGGAGGTTAAAAAGGTGGAAGCTTCGCTGCTGCGGCGGCGGCGGCGCGGCGGAGGAGCATCCGGCGGTGGCGGGTCCGGGAGTAGTTCCGGTGCCCGCCCTGGCGGCGGCGGCGGCAGGAGATGGGCGCTGGGCGGGAGTAGAAGGCGGAGGAGGGGGCGCTCTGCCGTGCCCGTTTTCAGGCGAGGAGAGGAGAACTAGCGAAATTTACAGGACAGCTGTTACACCGTTGGATCAGGATCGTGCGGCTTATGGTACAAGTCACAGGAAGTGTTAACATTGTCTCGTTCTCTCGCGCAGTGTGGTTCAATGATTTTGCAGTAGTCTGATCTCTTATCTCTGTTTTGTTTTCATGAAAGGATTACACAAAAAAAAAAATGTAGTTAGGGTATTGGTAATTCCGGTACAATCTATTTTTCATGTATATATGAGTAGGCAGCCAATTTACCAAATAATTTCTCATACTGCTTTTGCTCCTCTAGAGCAGTTTGACATAGAGCAGGAGCCGAAACTATACCCAAACAGGCCAGGCTCTCCGGTTAACAAGATCCATACTCTCTCCGTTCTAAATTATAAATCGCTTCGACTGCGCACCTAAATTTAATAATATGTCTAGATACATAGCAAAATGGATGAACCCAATTTAATCACTCTTGCCTTTTTCCTCTCCCCTTATTTTCTATATACTACAAACCATTTTATCATCTTAAATATGTGCACCAAGGTTCAAATCTTGGTCGGTAAATTCACCAACCTACACTGTAACACCAAACATTGGTGTTTCTCACAACAAATAAAGGAGCAAAAAAATCTGACTTAACAAACAAAAAAAAATTCAAGCAATGTAGATATATCACAGCTGTCGCAGGGCAGCTGCCGCCGCATCTTCATGGGCACTAGTGTTCATGGGAGAAAGAAACTTCATCCTTCAGGTGATATATGCCAACATAGCAATAACACCTTTATTACCACAGCTCAGCTCATGAACATTTACATCGGCTTCACTTTACAAACTGCATGAGTAATTTTATTCGTCTCACATGGCCTTTTTCGAAACACAACAGATAGGCAGATATTCACAGAAGGAAATGTTTTTTTTTTTTTGAAGGAAAAGGCAGATATTCACAGATCTTCATATATTATTAGAGTTTTACTGCTGCTGTTGCTGCTTCACAAGATTCCTCAGAACGTAGTGAAGAATCCCGCCATGATCAAAGTAAGCCAGCTCCACCTGCAAAAAAAAAGTTCTCTGTGTTATTCGTTACACAATTCATACTACTTTAAAATCAATACAATTTTTCTTTCAAAAAAAAAAATCAATACAATTTGATTGGCGCTAACTGCTAAGCTTGTAGGTTAGTATTTGAAAAGGCACTGTTTCATCTCACAGGATGAGCCTAAGTGGTCTATGTGCTTGAAATGAATGCCCAGAAACTTTATTTCGGTATTCAGTTTCGCATCCTTTTTACCCGAGAACTTACCATGGTATCAATCCGGAGCTTGCAGGTGAATGACTTCCCAGTGTCAGTGACCACTTGGACATCTTGGCCCGGCTGTATCTCACTCACATTGGTAGGGAGCCTTATCGTGTAACGCTCATGACCGGTGAGCCCCAGAGAATCAGCATCCTCACCAGGCTTGAAGCACAGTGGTAACACTCCCATTCCCACGAGGTTGCTGCGGTGGATCCTCTCAAAACTCTTGGCAATCACTGCTTTGATCCCCTGATAACATAGTTCTGTCAAAGAAATGTTCCTAGTTTCCGGTAGCCAGCAAAGAAATGGCAGTTGTATGATATGCATATACCAGTAACATTGGTCCCTTGGCAGCCCAATCCCGAGAACTTCCACTGCCGTATTCCTCTCCAGCCAACACTATGGTTTGATGCCCATCAGCTTTGTATCTCTGAAGTCAGATGCATTTTGAAAGTTAAGTTGGCTATAAAACAGGTCATATACTCTGGTAACATGGTGTACTCACCTTTGGCTACCATCTAAGGTTATTTGTTCAAAGGTCTAGTTAGTATGAAGTAAAAGGACACTATGTTTCATTCATAATTAATTCAATGAACTGAGCCTAGCTCAGTTGGCCGACAAGGCGAATCAAGTGCCTATTTGTTCTTAATATAATGCTGAACACTATCTCGACAGAACGTAGCTTGGGTAAGAAGAACTGACCATTGCAGCATCAAACACGAAAAGCTTCTCACTTGTAGGGACATGAATTGTCTTTGGTCCAACTTCTCCATTTAACAGCCTATTCACAATTCTGATATTTGCAAAGGTTCCTCGTGCCATCACTTCGTCGTTGCCCCGACGGCTTCCATAAGAATTGAAATCCTTTGGCTGCACACCTCGCTCAAGCAGGTACTTGCCAGCAGGGCTGTCTCTGGGGATGCTCCCAGCTGGTGAGATGTGGTCAGTCGTGATGCTGTCACCGAACTTCAACAGGCAATAGGCATTCTCTATGCTGCGTGGACCTGGCGGAGTAGGTGTTATATCCTTGAAGAACGGAGGATCATGAATGTAGGTGGAACTGGGGTCCCATGGGAAGCGCTTTGCCTTGGGAACTGGCAGCTGGTTCCACATTGGGTTGCCCTGCGTGATTGCTTCATAGGTGCTCCGGAACATGTCAGGTAGCACACTCGATTGCTCAACCTGGTAAATGTTATAATCCAACCTTAAGGCATGATAAGTGCATTCCAATATGATAAATGCATACTGAGCAATTTGGAAGAATACGGCAATTTTGAATTTACCTCTGCAATTTCTTCATTTGATGGCCATATGTCCTTGAAGTACACATCTTTTCCATCTTTTCCTTTCCCAATTGGTTCCGTCTCAAAATCAATATCAACCTGATGTAAATGTATACATACGGACAACATACAAGAATTTATCCATGGTGTCGACACCAGAAAAACAAGAATCAGTGAAGGGCAAACCCAGTGCTTACTGTGCCAGCAAGGGCATAGGCCACAACCAGAGGAGGGGATGCAAGATAATTGGCCTGAACCAATGCATGAATTCGCCCTTCGAAGTTCCTGTTACCAGAGAGTACTGCAGCCGCAACGATATCTGACAAAAGCATGCCAAAAATAATATGGGATTTCATTTTCTGAAGTATAATCGAGCATGAAAAAAAATCAGGAAAATTTGATTAGTTAATATGTATGAAGTTACCGTTGTCAGTAACTGCCTTAGCAACATCTTCATCAAGCTCCCCAGAGTTACCAATGCATGTTGTGCAGCCATATCCAATTAAGTTGAAGCCTAGATGATCTAAATACTTTTGCAAGCCACTGATTTTTTGCGACATAAGTCAGGATTTGAAGATAAACAAAATTTCAGGTTTAAAACTACTAGGGAGGGACGGAAATACTACCTTTTCAGCAGATATTTGGTCACTGCCCCGGATCCTGGCGCAAGACTAGTTTTAATCCATGGATTAACCTGTCAATAGACCAAAGTTAGCAAAGCATGCTGTGTTGAGAAGTAATTTGGCAGTGAAGACTCACCTGAAGGCCAAGCTCACACGCCTTCTTTGCAACAAGGCCAGCACCAAGCATGACACTTGGATTTGAGGTATTTGTGCAACTTGTTATGGCAGCAATCACAATGCTACCATGTCTAATCTCTGCAGGTTGTCCGTGGAAGGTGAACTTGACAAATTTATCCTGTTGCTCTTTAGGAATGCCAAAGCCCTGTAGTAACCCAAACAAAAATTGTAGACAACAAATATATTACTGTTCTGTTGGTGGGCACAACAGAAATTGTGTAAGGATGGGCAATTTTACTATCATGGATGCTGGCAACATTCAAGTTAGTTCAGTACTCTTACCTTAAAACCAATTTTATTACCGAGGCAGGCACGCCAGTCTGCTTTCATATCTTTCAGAGCAACGCGGTCATGAGGTCTATTTTATACAAAACAATGATAAGGTACAATCATCTTCAGAAAAAAAAAAAAAAAAAATAGGTAGCAAAGGAAGTTACCTTTTCGGGCCTGAAACACATGGTTCAACATCTGCTAAATCTAACTCTAGGTAAGACGAGTAAACTCTTTCTGTTTGAGTCTGAAAATACAGTTCTGTATTAGACATATGTTTCCTTTGATATCTGAGATAGTATCACCAATGATGCTAACCTCGTTGTAATCAACAAACATGTTGTTAGCTCGAAGATATGCCTCCACCATCTCAACCTATTTGCAAGGACATCAAAACATAAGAAACTATTGGACCAAAAAGGAATGTCCAGACTACAATAGAATGGATCCGTCGAAATGTTTACTGAGAACAATAGTCAACTTTAGGTGAGAAATGGAAGCACACCTTTTCATCACTTCTCCCTGTCAGCTTCAGGTATCCAAGGGTCACATGATCAACAGGGAAGAAGCCCATTGTTGCACCGTATTCTGGTGACATGTTAGCAATTGTTGCCCTGTTAGCAACTGCTAACTCACTCATCCCCTCACCTACACGCAAAACCCTCCTGTTATGATAATATTAAAAATTGAAGTTGTATAAAAATTGACAGAAGTAAAGTTTTACCATAAAACTCAACAAATTTGCCAACAACACCATGCTTCCTAAGAATATGTGTCACTGTCAGTACTAGGTCGGTTGCAGTAACACCATCACGCAATTTCCCTGACAGTTTAAATCCAACTACACTGGGCAAGACCATGCTCATTGGCTGTACATTCAGAAAAGTACTGCATCAGACAAAATCAAAATAGAGGTCGACATGCAATTTTTTTTTTTTTTTTTGAGACCACCCCGTTGCGCGTTTTTCAGACATGCAAATAGAATATCTTAATGAACATTTTTAGAGACTGAAGATCTCTGTTTTATTACCTGGCCAAGCATTGTAGCTTCTGCTTCAATTCCCCCAACACCCCAGCCAGCAACCCCCATTCCATCAATCATAGTAGTGTGAGAATCTGTTCCCAGCACGCTGTCAAGATATAAAATGCCATCGGTATTGAAAACAACTCGTCCAAGATATTCAAGATTGACCTGAAAAAAATAGAGGGAAATAAAACTCAAGAAGCATAATGCAAATTAAGGTGCCCAAAAATTTGGCAACTCGAACTGTTCAGCCTACAGAAAAACAAACTGCACCTGGTGAACAATTCCTGAACCTGGTGGAACAATAAGCATATTATTGAATGCCATAGAGCCCCACCGAAGGAAGGCGAAACGCTCCTTGTTCCTGTCGAATTCACGCTGCATATTAGCTTGGAGGGCATTCTCTGATTTTACCACATCAGCTTGTACCGAATGATCAATGACTAGGTCCACTGGAATCTGTAAGCGAATAGCAAAAAGGCGAGAAATTGAGAAGTATTAGAAGATGACCAGTTGTGTGACCATTTTTACATGATGATTCTAATGACCAGGCGAGAAATTGAGTGCTACCAACCAGGGGATCAATCTTGCCAGGATCATCACCCAGTTGGGCCATAGCATCACGCATGCTTGCAAGATCAACTATAGCTGGAACACCAGTGAAATCCTTCAAACAGAGGAAAATGAATAGTTATTTTACACCACATGCATGAAGCGAAGGATGAAGTCAGGTCACTTGCACACCTGGAGAAGCACACGGGCAGGCTTGAACGGTATCTCCACTAGCTTGGGAGCGGTATTCTCCCAGTCAATGATATTTTCGACATCCTTCTCTGTAATCTGAAAACCGTCACAATTGCGGATGGCTGACTCCAGTAGATACCGGATAGAGTATGGCAACCTTTCTGAAAACGGAATGCATAAATGAATTACAAATTGTAAGGCTTGGTATGTCATATCTTCTTGGGGATCTTCATATTGTTGTGTATAAACACCGCCGCATTTTCTCAGCTAAGAAGAGCTTACCTATCCTAGGATCATTCAGGGCTGGTAAGCTGTAGTACTTCCCGTACTCTCCACCACCTGGCTTTGGAAGGCTTGTCAGGACGTGCCCAAAGCGGCTATTACCATCAGCTGCAGTAAGGTCACATACAGAGACCAGTATTAAAGAGTGGTAATGAAACGACAAGCAACAACCATTAGGAATTCAAAACCATAGAGATCTACAATTTATTAGGGACTGTTTGAAACATAGGAACTTCCCAAGAATGAGTTCAATTTCATAAGAAAAATGCAGGAATAGGAAAAAGATTCCCGTTTTACAAACAGGTGAGATGATCAGCGACATCTGGCTGCTTGGAACTACTTGATCGGTCACCTAATACAACTTCAAATCTCCGAACTACCCAAAATACAAACCAGAATGTATGACAACTCTTCTCCTTCTCACATATATAGAGAGAAAGAAAACAGCGAACGATGCGCATGATGAACAACACCGTGCACCTCTCAAATCGAAAAAAAATGGTACTAGCGCTTTATTTACTTTTTATTTTTACCCTTTTTTTTTTTTTTTTGAAGAAACTGAAGGAGCCGAGGCTCCTGCAGAAATTTATTAAACAGCAAGTAGAATGAAGTTACAGAAAGAAACAAAAAAGGGATTACAAGCTGGCTGAGGAGGTGAGCCAGCAAATTAAGGAACTTTAAAAGAAAGAAAGAAAACATAATCAGTTATAAACTTTGTAGCCATTGCTCAAACTGAAAAGAGACACTTGGTTTCACCCTGAATTTTTATTTTTACCGTTGAACAACACTTTTTTTTTTGTTGCGAGAAAAGAGGGTGCTGAGGAGCATTACCCATGGTGGCGAGTCCGCGCCACGCAGACGACGCAGGCCGCTCGGTGATCGCGGCGCCTGAGGAGCACCGGCACGGCGCGGCCGCCGCCGACCCGAAGAGGCGAGACGAGGTGAGCCGACGCTCGGAGTCGGAGGGCGCGAGGAAGCGGGCGGCCCCAGCGAGCGGTGTAGCCGCGGACCGGGAGGAGGAGAGGCGGCGTAGACTGTGGCGGAGAGGCGAGGCGGCCGCTCTGTACATCGTCGCTGCGCTGCGGCGACTGGCGAGTGATAAAGAAGAGCGGGAGCTGCCCCTGCACCTACCGAAAGGAAGGCTGCTTTGGAGGGAACTCGGACCGCGCGCGAGAAGGTGCGCGGGCCCCGACGGCAACGGACAGGTGGGGGGCGTTCTGGAGGGCGCCTCTGGAGGTTTCGTGACTCGTGAGCGCGTGTCAGACTGTGTCAGTCAGTCAGTGCCACGGCGGCGCGGGGCCGGCGCCCAGCGTGTCTCCCATCCTATCTTGTCCTACCTCGATCGTGATCTGCTGACCGAGGCACTCAGTTGAGCATGGAGACACCTGTAGCCAGATCGAGACACTTGTAGCCAGATCGTGGGTACGGAGTATACTACAACTACATAGACTACCATTTCAAAGTGGCAACACTAGTTTAAATATATGTTGAGCGATGGATTGATTTTGTAAATTAACTGTGACGTAAGTGTGTTGTCCGGATGTATTGGAAAAGGTGAAGAGCATATATCATATATGAGGCTTAAAACCTTGAACCGAGGGACTACCATTTGTGGCTGACACTTGGGTCATCGGTAAAGAGCAGATGTGGGACTAGGCTAGGAGGCCGGGTGACTAGCCGCAGGGCTGACACTTAGGTCATCGACAAGTGCAAGAGTACATGGATGATGAAGACGGCATCAGCCAAGTCAAGGAGGAGGTGGATGATGTCGTGGCACTTGGAGGAGGCTGAACACATATGTACATGGGGTGATGTAGATGGTGTCGGTCAAGTCAAGAATGAAGGTGAAGGCAATAAGCTTGGTAGAGGTTGGGCACGCGTCGACATTGGTTAGTCACGCTTGTGAGGTGTGCATGAGGGGTTTGTCGGTTTGGTCCTCAAACCGGTGTGGATAGTTTGGTGGTTTGGGCCTCAAAACCATCGGATGATGGTTTGCTAGTTTGGACCTCAAAATCATAAGTGGGCGTTTTTCGAGTTTGGACCTCAAAACCCGAAAGCAGAGGTTCTAAGGAGCCGGGCGGCATAAAGGTTGTGTCAAGGAAAAGCAAATCTATCCAAAGGTGTGACCGGCCGATCGACATAAAAGAGTTAGGCCACTATGCCCTCGGGTTAAGTGGTTCGCTCAAAATGTTTATGGACAGGTTGGTCATGTGTAAATATCCCTATAAATAAGTTTAGAGTTGGTTCAACCATTTTCACTTCTTCAACATCTTTATTTTATTCTTATAGTTCCCTTCTCTATTAGAATTTGCTGTTGAGTTAAACTATCAAATTTATGTAAAGCTAAGATTTTGAATAAGAATGGCCGAATCTTTCTCGTGTCCTCTAAAATTAGTGATTTTTGTTCCACTCTGTTATGAGTTTTCTCCATTTTCGTTGTTGAGTCGATGCTAAGCGATAGTTTTTGCAAATGAGTTTATAGCTCTGACACCCTATTGATTTATCTCTCGGAATAACAAAAAACTATGAAACTACACAAAAAGTGCAATAGATCTCTTATTGTCATACTATAAGAAATTACTTCAGCTTAAGGAGTTAGTACATAAAGCTAGACAATTTTTTTAATGTTTGTGCTAGATTGCATTCATCACCTGATTAACTATTGTGTGAAAGACAATATTGTTATGTTTAGTGTCGATGATAAGTACGTGATAATTTGAGTAAACAGTATAACATACCCAAACAAAAACAAATGATTTTTAAACTCAGTCCTTCCCATTTCCATTTGATTATCTGCTGAAAAAAATTCTCGCGCGCGTCTTGCCATTTTGATCACTAGATTTATTTTCTCACCCTCTCTCTTGCCTCTTATCATTTTGGTTGACCAAATCTTGACACGATTCATATTTCTCTCGCGCCCTCCCTTTTGATTACCAAACCCCTTTTCTCGTCGCATGCATAGTTTTTCTCTCGAAAACGCAAAACAAATGTGCATTATTATATTCAGAGGATGAAAAAGGGGCAAGTGACCATTTGACACAAAAAAAACACACAAAGAACCCCACTCCCACACACACACATTGTTGTTGCCCTTAGGAACACTCAACACGATTTCGATCACCGAACTGAATCTTTTTTCCTCACTCTCTCGCCCTCTTTCACTTCCGGTTGAACCAAAATCTCGACAAGATTCAAAGAAGGGGATTTTGTTTGGTCGGAGCTCTAGTGGTTTTTAAGGAGGTTTTACTTTTTTTTTTTTATTTATTTTAGCCAAATCTTTACAAATTATAGTAAATTATAGAAAAAAAAAAAAACATAAAATGAAAAGTTTAATTTTTGTTGAACTTGATATGAGTAGATCCACGGTGAATATATAATACGGTATACTTTAGTATAATAAATTTTTGTTGTAGATTTAGATCTATGCTTTTCTGAGATAATTAATTGGAATAATTCATAGTGGATAGTTGCAATGACATGTTTTTTTATGGTTGGGATAATTATTGTATACTTTGAACTATAGTAAAAGTTTCATATTTATTGGATCGTGTATAACTTAGTCTGTTTTATATGTTTGTTTTTAGCTCACGGGCGCCGTTGCACCCAAGTTTCTTTCTCCCACATGGGCGTCGTTGCACCATCTCGGCCACATTTTCTACCCTGAGCGGCGTGAAGATTCTTGCTCCAGGTTCTGACAAGAGTCGAAAGCCTGACACAGATAGTCGTAGGGTTCTAGGTCCTGCTGCTCTGAGCCCTCACCCTTGCGAGTCTGTTTTGGACACTCCGTGCTCAGGGTCACACTAGAAAAACCGGCACGGCGTTGCCGCGCGCCTTTGCGTGTGTAGGCCACCTTTTTTTTTTATTACTGCGACACGATTGCCTATATTTGAGTTTCTAAGATACTTATTTAATCTTTAATTAATATCTTTAATAATCTCATTTTTAACTTTATAAATTTATATATAGGAGGAACCAACTTTGGTAAATTCGACTTTTTATTTTTAGTAGTTGAAATATGAAATGTAGATCTCGAAAAAGTTATGAAACTTTTTACATTACACCTGGTCGAAAAGTTAAAAATTAAGGATCAATAATCTCATTTGGTCTTAACTCTGAACAAACAGAATGTATCAAGAGATGGACAAACTTAATTGAAACAATTTGTCTCTGCACATGACATATGTTCAATTTGTCTCTGCACATGACATATGTTCGGGACTTCACGATCAAAATGAGACCAAACTTTGTAGTTACACCATAGACAAGATTATCATGTGCATATCCTTTAAAAAGCGCAAGTAGATTCTCATTTGGAAGGATGGAAGCATGGACACCGGTATGCTGGAGGGGCTTCATCACGTCAAAGGGAGTGGTCACTATTATCGCACCTCCTCTATCCCATGCTTCCGAATCTCGGTTAGTATCACTTTGTCTTGCTTATTATCACATCTAATGATGATGCCCTTGATTTTGTAGTACAGCATGTTCTACATAGAGATTTGTTAGCAAAAATGGTAATGAATGCTACTTTCTAAATCCTGTTAAGATACAAAATGAATACAAACAAAAGACAAAAGTAGCTTCTGCAAAGAGACATATTCCGGCAATATAGAAAGGAAATTCATAGCAAAGTGAAGAAAGAAAAACCTTTGGACCATCTTGATGCATGGTGTCGACTATCACATTCCCTACATTGTAGTTGTAGTAGATTCCAGTTCCAAAGTGCAACTACCTCAAAAGTGATATGGAGCAGAATCCCTAGGACTGTGCTGCATAAGAAAGCCATTTCAAGTAATTTCAAAAACACAAGTTATTATACAGACGGTAATTGTTGCCTATCCTGTTTCACATGCCATTTGAAGGCCTTTTGGGTTTGAAGGCCTTTTGGGTTGAGCATGCTGACCAAAATGCCCAAAAATTTATTGCTTTATATATTTTGTGTTGTATGAAACACCTCTTCAAGCATCTAGGCTCATTTCCATGGCTCATTTTAAAGCCTCCATATATTAGATCAAGCTGGGATACTGTACTATATATAGGAAGGTTCTAATTTAATAGCCTGTGCTTTATTGAAACACTTTTTTTTGAACAAAAAGAATGTAAGGACCAGAGACCGGTAAGGACCTCCAGCCAACTAAATTAGGCTTCAAAATGCTTGCTGAAGATATTCCCTAGGTTGGGGGATAACAACTAGAGTTGCAACTTCAAACCAAATGCCCCTAAATGCCTCTGTAAGTGAAGAAAAGATAAGATGACAAACTGAGTATCATATAATGATGAAAGATATTTAAATGGTCATGCGAGATTGATGGCTCTGCTCTGCATTTAGATACTGTACCATGGCAATTGTATTATATTCATTGGCTGCATGTTAACACTTTTAGATTAGGAGAATTTAGTATTTAAGAATATTTGTTAAATTCTACTCGACTCTAGTTTTTGTTAATGTTAACCGAATAATTGCAGAGTCTGTGTAAAATAATGGGAATTTGAAAATTTAGTTTTAGGCTGAGCTAGTTAGCATATGTTTTGGATTATAGCTGATTGAGAAATGACAAGTTAATTTCATGAATTTTATGTTGGAAAATGATGAACATCGTATATGCTGCCTATGAAAGAAAAAAAGTGAACCAAACTTTGTTAATGGTATGTTATCCTTTTACATAGGAGTATCACTATTTATCTATGAGAAAGTCCGGATAAAAAATGTTACAAATTACTCCTACCATAATAAGATATTCAATGTATATGTTGCATCAAATTTCCAGAGCAACCCTGATGTAACATGCAAGTCCAATGCATTACACTTCATATAGAAAGGATGCTATGCACATGATTATTCCTCTCTATATACTAACGTGATCTATGAAAAATGATTAATATTGATTCTCAGCCTGAAAATCATTTCCCCGCTGCTTTCAACTGAACCTGTATTTGGAATAAAAATCTTTCTTAACATGCCTGTTGAAGAGGCAAACAGAGAAATAATATTGCTTGAATACTAGTACAGATTTTTGTTTAAAGCATAGAAGGCAGTTCTTTCACTTTAAAATTAGATGAAGTCTTCAGGTTCTAAGCTTTTGTTCCCGTATCATAAATAAGGTTATAAGAGATGTTTACAGAGCATCTATTTATTCCACATTTAAAAGTAATATTGTGTGTGGAGCAAACGCTACGCCGGGGTGTCCACGGTAGTAAAATTTTTTTGACCGTTGCGATCTTCATCGATGGCCAGTAGCGCGCCGGCCTCGGTATGTGAACAGGAGTTCAAGCCGATCAGCCGCCGCCGTACTGCCCGCACGCATGCGTTGTTGGGTGCTGGTTGGTCGCCTTCTGGCGTTGTCGATCGCCCGGTTGGCCGCCATCGCCGGCCCGGATGCAGCGGTAGCGCGTTTCTGGGACTTCGCATGGGTCCACGGCCCCCGCCGTCGCGTGCGGTTGGACGCCCTCGACCGGACTGGCTAAAGCGGTGGCGCATTCCTCGCCGCTTTGGTGGCGGCGGTTTAGCTCCAAACCCCTGCCGGCTCCGCCTCTGCTCACTCTCCTCATCTCGCCCAGCGGCGGTTAGGGCGGGCAGTCACGTCACTTGGCGGCGGCGGCGGCAAGCAAAGCGCTCGGGCGTTGGCGGCGGCCTGGCGGCGCCGCGCAGCAGCGGCGTTGGTGCGCGCCACCGACTGCGCCCGCGCGCTGGCCAAGCAGCGCCTCGCCCGAAAGCGGCGCACGCCTATGCGCCCGTCAAACTGGCCAGCGCCCCCGGTCGGCGAGCGAGGCGAAGCGCACCTAGCAGCAGGCGGGGCGGAGCGGCGCCCTCCTCCTGGGAGCGGCGAGGTGCTCGGCGTGTGCTTCACGAGTCGGGTCGGGCGCGAGTGTGGCGTGCTTTGCGGTGGGCGCGGGTGCGGGCGGCGAAGGTACCCATGGCGCTACGCGCAGCGGCCGGGGCAAAGGCAGCCACTGGCGCAACGATGGGCCCAGCGGCAGCTCCCGGAAGGTGAAGTGCGGCGGCGGCTGGCTGCGGCTCGGCCAGCGCCGCCATCCCGGTAGGCTGCGGGTAGACCTCGGCGCGATGGCTCGGCAGGCCAGCGCCTCACAGTCTGGCGCTGCGGCGCCGGTGCGGGCGGCTGCCGCCCCCGCGGACAATGGTGCGGCGGGTAGCGGGTGGGCACAGGGGGTTGGTGCGTGCTCGGGCCTCCATGTGGCGATTGGCTCGAAGCCACGCGCCCAGTAGCGGCGATGAGTCCGTCGCCCGGCCAGTGAAGGTACCCTCCCTTGCTCCTCCTCTCATTCACTTCTCATGGCCGCGGCCGAGCGTATGTCTTTGCAAAATAACCGACCGGGCTCTCCATGGCCGGTCGTTACCTCCCACCGGATCGGCCTGGTGGTGTCCCTATTCGGCCGATGCGGCAAAGGTGTGCGTTGCGTGAGCGGCGTTGGCCTCGGTGTGTGAGCTAGATCTGGTTACGTAGTTCTCAATTTACTATTTTAAATTTTCTATTACCTCTTTGTTTCCTACAGGTTATGGCTGAGGTATGAAGAGAAGGCATTGTGATTTGTGGTTGCATGCATCAGGTATGATCTCCATCCCTTTGATGCCATTTATCTTGTGACCAAAGTGTTATTAGTATTTAACATATCTTAAGTTTGTTACTCTGAAATTTTGTTTCATATATGTCATTTTTTTATAATCAATTGTAGCTTTAAAAACAATATGCGGTGATAAGTTCTTGAACTTCATGTCATATCATTGCAGGTGGATTTGTTTAAATGTAGCTCATGCAAGTGAATTCTACCTTCCAGGTGAGCATAACTAACTAGGTGCTCTGTTGTTATGCCTTTGAATGATAATATCGGTATACTTCATATGCCATTCCTTTGTTGTTTTGCCTTCCGCTTGCCTTTAGGCAGTAATACGCTTTGTTAATACCAATAGGATGCCAAGGCGGGGAGTGTATTTATGGATTCTCTTTTATAAGTTTGGTTTGATTCCAAAGATGAAGCTGAATTTGACATTGGTTTTGAGATTCACATTGCCTCGGTGTTTGAGAATGGCAAATGGTGATGCCTCGTGAGTCGTATCTTAGTTGAGTTATTGCCATTGTTAAAAATTGGCGAGGTCGATGGTAATGCCTTCATAGACTCTTTTGCGGTGCTATCAAGAGTTTTTGTTATAACATTCCTATAAGTTATGCACATATCTTGATGGAAAGGCAAAGAGATGGAGAATGATGATATTTATAGTTAGTAAATGTAACTCCCAAACTCATTGCGGTGCTATTGGATTTAGCATTTTAGATTTAACTCATGCCTATTTTCTCGACTCTTTGCGGGAACCAAATATGATCTCGAGTTTAGATTGAAAAATAGATCGGATGTGAGCTTCGAGGAGGTGCACTTGTCATGTGGGGACGGCCGTATGTCATGCTTGCCGGGCGAGCCTGTGATGTCAGCGCGCGGTAGCGAGGAGGGCCGCCCGCGTCGGTGAAGAACAGGTAGGGATTAGTGGCTAGATTAGATAAGAATAGATATTTGTTTCCTTTTATTATTTCCAAATTATCTCCTCGATTCCTAGGAGAGATTAGTTGAGCCCAAGGTTATTTATCTTGTAACAAACATTCGGTTGAAGGAATCAAGATTATTCCCATCTAATCTCCTCTCTTCTCTCTAAGCCGCGAGCCCGGGGTATAACCCGGCGGCGTGTCACGTCAAGGGGGGATAACCCCGACGTTTACCGAGCCATCCGCCACGGAGCGAGACTACGAGCTCCAGAGCCGAGGGTCGCCCGGCGTTGGGGGATCACGCCCATGACACGGCGGTATCGAGTCACCGTTCCTCATCCTCTCGATCACAATCCTCTTCCTCGGCCCGCACCACCCGGCAACCCGACACCCCCACCCGCCAACCTCCACCTCAGCCCCGCCGCCATGGGCGATTCACCATCCCCGCCGGCATCATGGCCAAGTTAAACTCCCTCACCACCGACATGACGGCCATGAAGGAGGACATCGCGGGAATCAAGGGCTCGTCGTCGGAGTCCGGGGCCGGCGCCAACCATGGAGCAGGCCGCCGCGCCCGAGCACCCCCCAAGTTCGGAAGATGGAGTTCCGCGGTTCGACCATGACAAGTCGGATCCCCCCTCTTCATCAACAAGTGCGAATCCTACCCCCGCAAAGCCGCCGCACCATGGCCGAGGGAGCGCGTGCGGATGGCGCCCTACAACCTCGAAGGTGTCGCGCAGAGTGGTTCATCCAACTTCGGGAGGATCACGGCACCGTCGTGGGGGGGCGTTCAAAGATCAAATCGATCCGCTTGCTTCGGCCGCCACGCGATCGGCTCCTCTCTTTGAGCCGACCGGAGCCGCCGCACGGGCACCGTGGAGGAGCTCCAACCGGCCGGAGCATGTTGTTCAGCGCCGGCCCCTCGAGGAAGCCCGGTCCAAATTGCTCACCGGGCGGCCTCCTTCCACCCCTCGCTCACGCCCGTCCGATTCACCACCCGAGACGCTGGCGCAGCCATGAGCCTCGCCCCGCTCAAGTGGAACCCGATGGAGCTCGACCGGTGACCGCGACATCGCCCGTGTCACGCCTGGGCCGGCCGCCCCGCCCCTCGCCCGGCACGTCCGCCTCAGCGCCTCTCGCGCATAGCACCGGCTACCACCGCCGGTGGTGCGTCACTGTGCGCTGGGCTGCAAGGAGCGGGCGCCGCGGCGGCACTCGGTCGGGCCGTCCAAGGGAAGAGCAAGAGGAACGCCGCTGTTCCTTCGTTGTGCTTCAATCGCGACTAAAAGTACTTCCGGGGCACAACCGCACTTGCCGACGCATCTCACGCCGACGGTGTACCGGGACACGGACGACGACGCCGCCGACGTCACTGAATCCGTGCAGGACGGAGGCCCCCCGCTCTTTCCTTACATGCCGCGGGTCGTGTGCAGGGCCGGAAGACGCCGCAGTCCGGGCACCCGACTGACGGCAGCGTGTCGCTGCCCTCGACACGGGCTCCACGCATAACTTCATCGGCGAACGCGCGCCCACCGCTCCGGCCGCGACATTTCGCCACGGCCGCGTCCTCATCGCGACGGCGGCTAATGGCGAACGCGACACCTGCCCGAGTCATCCGCCGACGCCGACACGGTGCACGGCGAGACGCCCGCCAATTTCTTCGCCATGCCACCGGGCGGGCGATTCGCCTCGGTACCCGGTGGGCTGGCACACTCCGGGCCATCGTTTTGGGACGTCGCCGTGACGCGACTGCAGCCGATTCAGAAGACGCCCGGCCGTGATTGTCCGTGGACTCCGGATCGCTTTGGCAAAGCCGGCCCTCGCGCCATCGCGCACAAAGACCAGGCCCCCGCTTTACGGCCGCAGCCGGCCGTGAGCCCCCGGCCGACGCCCGCTCCACTCTTGGCGACGTCTTCCACCCAGCCCCCGGCCTACCACCCCGCTTCCGACCACCGCGATCATCTCAAATCGGCGCGCTGCGGCGCTTCGTCCGTCCCGTCACGCTACGGTGGCCACAAGGGCGAGCTTCGGCGCGGTGCTCCGCCATGATCGGCAGGGCATCGTCGCCAAGCGGCTGACTCGGCGTTCCTCCCGTGTTCCTCGTCGAAGCGGATGGCTCTCGGCGCTTACTGCGTCGACTTCTGTATTTGAAACGCGCCACCGTCAAGGACGCGTTTCCCATTCGGTGGTGGGCGAGCTCCCCGGCGAGCTCCACGGGCGCCAAGTTCTTCACCAAGCTTGATTTGCGGTCGGGCTACCACGGGGTTGGATGCGGCCGGATGACATCCACATGACGGCGTTCCGCACCCACGGCGGCCTCTACGAGTTCTTGGTGATGCCGTTTGGGCCGTGCACCGCCCTGCGACATTCAGGCATTGATGAGCGATGTCTTTGTGCCGTTTCTTCGCCCGTTTGTTCTTGTGTTCTTTGGCGATATTTTGATCTCGGCAAAAGCCGGGGCGACCACCTCGCCATATCCGGGCTGTACGAGGAGAGCACGCCACCACTTCCTCAAGCCGCAAGTGTCGCGCTCGTGGCGCCATCGGTGGGCTACCTTGGCCACGCCATCTCCGAGGCGGGCGCCGCCATGGATCCGCCCAAGGTCCAGCTATCGCGGCTCGGCCCCTCGGTCCGCGGGCGGTTCGTGGCTTCGTCGCCGGCGGGCTACTACGCAAATTCGGCCCACCACTACGCACGGTGGTCGCTCCCCCGACCCCTCTTGAAGAAGGACGGCTTTTCTCGGATCGAGGGCAGCCGCGGCTTCTCACGGCGCTCAAGGGCGCGGTCACCTCGGCCCCGCCCTCGCCATGCCGGACTTCTCTCCCGTTCGCGTGGTCGAGTGCGCGACGCCTCCCCCACGGCCGGTGCGGTCGGGTCCGTCCAAGAAGGGCACCCCATCGCGTTCTCAACCGCTATCGCTCCCGCATCGCTTGGCGACGATACGAGCGGAGCTCATCGGCCCGCCATGGTCGTGCGGCATTGGCGGCCGCGACGTACTTGTGGGGCACCGGTTCGTCGTCAAGACCGACCACTATAGCCTCAAGTACTTGCCGGATCGAGGCTCGCGACGATTCCCGGCATCATTGGGTGGGCAAGCCTCGGCTTCGATTTCTCCGCCGAGTACAAGCCGGGTCCACCAATGTGGTGGCGATGCACCCCTCCGCGCGACATGCGGACGACAGGCGCTTTTGGCCTCTTCGCGCCCGTTTCGGCGCCCCGGACCCCGGCTGCGTCGGAGGCGGCGTACGGACCGGCGCGGTCGCCTCCACGACGAGCGCCCGGTCGGGCTCCGAGGGGGCGCCGTGGGCGGTGGTCGATGGCATGTGGAAAGACGCCGGCCGCCTTGTTGTTCGTGCCGCCCGTCCTCCCCACTTCTTGCGGGAGCTGGCCGGGGGGGCCCACGCCGAGGGACATGAAGGGGTGCAGCGCACCACACCGCCGCCGCCGAGAGATTTTCACTTTCCTAACATGAAGCGGGTGGTCCGGGATTATGTGCGGGAGTGCCCCCACCAGCGCCACAAGTCCGAGCATCTCCACCCCCGGCCTTCTCCTTCCTCTGCCCGATTCATAAGGAGTGCGGACGAGACGTGGCGCTGGACTTCGTCGAGGCGGGCCCCGGTGCAGCGGCAAGTCCGTCATCTTGGCGGTGGTGGACGGGTTCGGCAAATCTTGTCATTTTATTCCCTTGGCGCATCCCTATTCGGCTGAGTCCGTCGGCGCGAGCCTTCTTTGCGAGATCGTCCGTCTCCATGGTGTGCCGCAGTCCATGGTGCCGGACCGCGACGTCGTGTTCACCTCCAAGTTCTGGAAGGAGCTCATGAGGTTGATGGGGACGACGACGCACATGACGTCGGCCTTCCACCCTCCGGTCGATGGCCGGTCCGGTCGTGAGGGGTCATCATCATGTACTGAGGTGCCTCACCGGGCGATCGACCACGCCAATGGGCTGGGTGGCTGCCGTGGCGGAGAGTACATCTTCAACACCGCTTACCGAGCTCCCTCCCTCCGCGACACGCCAGCCCGCATCGCCTATGGGCGTGACCCTCCGTCCCTCCGGGTCCTATGAGCCGGGCGAGACGCCGTGGCGCGGTAGCTCGAACCATGGAGGAGCGCGAGGAGTTCCCGGCCGATGTGCGCCATCACCGGAGCAGCCCGGGCAGTCGGAAAAAAAATACTACGACCAAGGCCACCGTGCCGCTATGCGTACAGCCCGGCGATTAAGTCTCGCCGGCTCTCGTCATCGGGTCTCCCCGCTCCATCACCACCAGGGCGCCCGAGCCGAAGCCCAAGTATTCTGGGCCCCTACCGTGTCCGGAGCTCATCAACGAGGTTGCCGGCCCGCCCTCGAGCTTCCACCACGCGCTCGTATTCACGACGTGTTCCATGTGGGGGTCCTCAAGAAGTTCCATGGTGCTCCACCGACCGCCACACCACCGCCGCCCGGCCGCACCATGGCGCTGTCACCACCGAGCGGACAGCGTGAAGTTCCGCCCGCTCGCGGCGTTCAAGCAGTGCTCATTCACCGGAAAGACCGGCCCCGGCCGGCCGACTTGGGAGGACGCCGACGCCTTCCGTGCCAAGTTCCTCGCATTCCAGGCGAGGACGAGCTGCCTCGAGGAGGGGGGAGAGATGTCATGTGGGGACGGCCGTATGTCCGGCGCCGGCGAGCCCCGTGATGTCGTGCAGCCGAGAGGGCCCGCGTGCGAAGGGAAGAAACAGCCGGGATTAGTGGCTAGATTAGATAAGAATAGATATTTGTTTCCTTTTTATTATTTCCAAATTATCTCCTTATTCCTAGGAGAGATTAGTTGAGCCCAGGGCTATTTATCTTGTAACAAACATTCGGTTGAAGGAATCAAGATTATTCCCATCTAATCTCCTCTCTTCTCTCTAAGCCGCGAGCCCGGGGGTATAACCCGGCAGCGTGTCACGTCGAGGGGGATAACCCCGACGCGTTTACCAAAGCTATCCGCCACGGAGCGAGACTACGAGCTCGGAGCCGAGGGCCGCCGGCGTTTGGGGATCACGCCCTTGACATGCACATTGATATCTAAAGATATATCTATACCTACCTTTCTTGAGGATACCACTGAATTGTGGGTTCACATCATTTTTTTGTGTGTGCTCGATTTAAATCCATGAAGGTTAAACATAGGTCCATTGATTTCTTCTATTTGTTTCCTGTGCACTACCAGTCCTTTAGCAAGGATGACTGGATGCACTCGATTTATTTATTTATTTATTGTATCAGGCTAGCAAACACTATTGGTATCATTAATTTGTCCAAATATGAAAGCTAATGTATGGGGAGCATACTTTTCACATGTTTACGCCAATAAACCTGTTGAGATTTTCTGAATGACTTATTTATTTTGTTATCAGCAAGATCCCTGCTATTCACATTGATCCATGTCATGCGCAGATGTAGTCTTATTGATTTGTGTTGGCCTGCTCTTAAGTGGGGTTTCACATATTATTACATAGCATGAGGATATGTAATTCCGGCTCCCTGTTTCTTAGTCAGGTACATACAGGCTGATATATACCAAATGATGGAGAGATGATGGAAGAAGATCAGGCTGCCTCATCCCATAAAACTGTCCGCAAAAACGGTGATGTCCTGCTCAATCCAATCACATGGAATGCTTAATTTATTTTAATACTTTTAGATCTTCTAAGTTGATATTGTTTCGCGCAAAAAAAAAGTGAATTGTGCTTGGTTCTTCGTTTCCATCCTATACACCATGGACAGGATGGCCTACAGGTTGTACAACAATGTGCCACCTAAAGTCCAGGCTAAATTTGTGATATGGCCTTCTAAATCATGGACCATTTGTGATATGCCATCTAAAAATGTTCTCAACAAACCGTGTTATGCATCATGTTCTGCATAGGCAAAAGAAGTTGTTTATCATTTAGCATTTTATCCTCGGCCAAATAGATCGGTGCATGGTGCTGGCACTCTGGTTTGTTTCCAATAATGCAATTTGTAAGCCACGTATTATGCCCAAAAAAAAACTTTACATGGTTCAGTGGAAAAACTGTACGTTAAAACTATGACGTATTTTGCTGCAATTTCAACTACACGGGCGCGTTGTGCCTTTTCAGCTTATCCTGGTCCTCATACATTCTGCTCTCTTTATTTATGTTGGTAGCTAAATGTCCAGGTATCCTCTAACTATTATTAAATAGATTATTCTCTCTCTTTTTCCTAATCTTCCTTTTTATTGTTGAAAGGAAATTCAGATACACATGGAAACAAGCAGCATAACACTACTGATTTGGTAGTCTGGGGAAGAAATATAAAAACAATAAGCAGCCAATATTTTCTCATCTCCCAACCTTTAATTACTGATTTTTATCTATTTTTCCTGTGAAGCTTATATATGTAGTAGTCAAACATTTAAACAACTGTTTTACTAAATGTTGTTTGATCACTATAGATTATCCATGATCTAGACCTTTGCTTGGATGGAGGAGCCACATTTTGCCATCCTGAGGAGACTGTTGCCTACTTTTGTTGGCCTCCTTCGCTGTGTGGCAGGAAGTCCATTTGGTGTTGTTCCTGTGCAATCGAGATAGGCGCCAGGCTGTGTCATGTGTTGGACCGTGTCGGTGGCCATTTGCTCTCAATATGATGGCTCTAGACTATTTTATGTATCATCATGTACAATTTGGAGAGCTATCCTGAAGGGGATCAGATCCTATTGTCCAGATAATGCTGCCACACATATGTAGAACAAAGTGCTCTGTCATTTCTACATTGTCTTTCCCTCCATTAATCTAAAACAGACACAACCAATACCCCGCGCATGGGCGCAATAAAAACACTAGTACAATACATATGTTGTGGGGGCAATGCTCAGTACTCCGTTTTTACTCGCTAGGAGGTAAGATCTCAAACCGATCCGGACCGTTGATTTCTTGATTTACTAAATGAATTAATATATTCAAGAAAATAAAAATAAACCCCCCCGCATCCCTATTCACCGGAGGCAATCCCGTCGTTCTAATTTCTCCTCGCCGCATCCCGTGAATATCGCGAGTGCTGGACGCGGGATTCGTCCTTCCTCGCGCGGCGCGGCATCGTCGGCCATCCTCTACCTTCCAAACCAGGTGCATGGCTCCTCTTCCCATGAATCGAATTTATTTCTCCCTCAAATCTCGGAATCTAGCCAATCAAGGCACGGTCATGGGACCAATCCGCAGGTTTCCATGGACGTGCAGTCCAAAACACAGAAACCGCCGCCGCCTATGCCGCGATTGGAAGCCGGCCACCAGCCTCTGCGTGCGGGTGCCAGCGCGCCAGAGGGCCATCGAGGATGCGCCGCCGCCCGGAGGTGGACGCGCCGTGAAGTGTTGACGCGACGGTCGAATCCGCCTCCGTGTCCGTGCGGCGGGTGGAGCACTGCGACCGCACCCTGCCCATCACCCCCTTTGTCGTTGGAAGAGTAGGCACGGTGAGCGGCGGCATCAGCAGACACGACGAGGTCCTCACCGGCAGAAGGAACGTGTCACCTGCATCTAGAACGGTATGTGCTCCACTCCCTACTCCCATCACGGATGTTGAAATAGCGCAAGAATCCTGCGATGGCAATTCGCATGTGGAGCACCGGTGGTGTGGTACGTTGCTCCAGTAACTGCGGTGCTCTGAATCATGAAAGGAAGGATTGTACTGTCATTCTGTTCAGTATTTACTTATATACTGTCCTTCGCCGGGGGGTTGTTTCAGTTTCAGACGATACAAGCTTTGTCTCGTTGCCTGTTGGACTGCATATGCAACAGATCCAAATAATTGGAGCTTGATTAGTCTGATGCTCGGAGCTATTGATTAGTCAATGGCTACAAGAGGTCGTTGCACAAGCCTGGAGAGAAACTGGTTTGCCGTTTCATTATTTCCGTACGGTATGCAAAGAATTAGTACAAGCTGATATGGTAAGACTAAGATCAGAATTTACCATTCATATGTAAAACCAGATCCTAAATGTTGCTCTATGTGAATATAGGTCTTCATTCCCATGAACACTGCAACACTCACTGGTGGCTTTGTGTGGTGGCTTTGTGTTCTGTGTCCTGCTGAAAAGGAAATTCAAGTTCTAGATTCTTTCAATCGGCCAACACATTATTATGAACAAGTAACAAAAAATTTGGTATGTGCATTAATTTGTGAAGCAACTAAGATACAATTGACGATCTATTGTACAAGGTACTGACATAAACAATCTTGCGGAGGATTGGAATTTATTCACTTTTGCAAGCTGACAAGTCTTCAATGGACATGTTCAAGTCCAGGTTGTCTAACTATGATATTTTAAATTGGGAAGTTGTTGTGAAGAAGAACATTCCACGGCAAAGTGATGGGCAAGTGTCCTTTATGATTCTATATGTCGTTCATAAATCATAATTTGTAATGAACTAATGTTGTTAAGTTACAAAGTTGTAATCGCAGGTGTTCATGTGGAATTTTTGCAATAAAGTATATGCAATACTGGAATGGGAGTGAAATAACAAATACGTTCTCTCAAAATGACATGGAGACATTTAGAAAGAAGATGCCTGCAGAACTGATACTTCCGCCCTTAAATAGTCTTACTAGCATCAAAGATCATGTAAATGTCATGCACAACTTTTAGTTTGTATCTAGGAGTACATACTAGAACAGGTTCTGTTAAAGGTTGTCTAACTATTTTCATTAGTGGTACTCCTTGTTTGTGCCTAAAGTAACAGATTCATGTTTAAGGTCATGTTGCTACTACTTGTGCTGTTAAATAATAAGAATACTATCTCTGATTCTCTGGACTCAAGTGCTGCAGAAATTAGTATCATAATATCTACACGGATGCAAGTAAAATACGAACATGGGAAAGCCAATGTCAGTGACTCAGCGCCGCTTGTGCCTGGAACTGGTGGCGGCGTCTACGTGGCGAATGCTTCCGTAGCAGTCCTATCTCCGACGATCTACTCCATCCATCATAAATTGGAATAAGCTTTTTTTAGGCAACGGCAGGCCTACCCATATTTTTCATATGTAGTTCAAAAACATGTACTTACAGGTTGCAGAGCTTTGAAGCAGTACAATCATGTGTAGTTCAAAAATTGGCATGAAGCTAAAGTTGCCGCCGTGACCCGGCCGTGGAACCGAGCAGTGCCGCCGCCGTGACCTGGTCCTGGTCAGCGCGTCAGAACGATACAGAGGGAACGATACAGAGGGCAACCTAGGTTGTTTTGCATGATGGGCTTGGGCCTTCTTCTAAAAGAAATTTGACATGTGAGGCCCATTGTAATAATAATAAAAAATGTCCATCCGTAATTCCCCTAAACATTGAATTTTAAATTTGAAAAATTCAAATATAGTATTGCATGACAAGATGGTTTCAAGTAAAAAACTTGCCCACTACAAAGTTTAATTTCCTCTCGGGATCAATGTTTATTTCAGTTGTTTCTCCATCATAGGCCTTTTTAAAACAAATTCAAATTTTGAATGTTAAAAATTCAAACTTATTTTGCATGACAAGATGATTTCAATTCAAAAACTTGTCAACAACAAAGTTTCATATCTTCTCAGAATCTACAATGTTTATTTTTGTCATTTGTTCATCTCACATAGTGTCAAGGTAACATCGTTCACAAATCTTGTATCTCTCCCTAGTAGTTTCATAAACTATATGAGAGCTATTTAGATTTCGTGAACCATGATACTATCACTTTGTGAAATGAAGAATTGACCAAAAAATAAAAATTGTACATCTTCATGAGTTATACAACTTCTATGTTTATGATTTTTTTAGATGAAGTCATTTAGTGTTCGAAATGACGTCTAAAGTTGTCATTTTTAAAATTTGAATTTCAAAATGTGCACAAGAAACGGTGAATAAGACAATAGCCGTAAGCACATAATAACTTGATGGATCATGATTTTGGAAAAAAATTAGAAAAAAAAAATCATCACATTCGGAGTTCATATGAGGGAGAACGACTGGTTATAAATTTTTGCCATGGATTAAAAAGAAAAATAAGTGTTCTTCAACACACCTAACCACACACACTAATATGCATTAACAAACTAGTTACACATTTTGTTTCTTTTTTAGCATGCGTAGTGCTTGATGAATATCAAGAATAAAAAAAAATAAAAGGACACCACACATGCGTAGTGCTTGATGATCAGGCATCAATCTATGTCGGCAACCCAGGTCTCTGCGGTCCTCCTCTCACAAAGAAATGTCCAAAAATTAACCTGGTCCCCGCTGCTCCAGAAGATCACAAGGATGGAAGCGACAATTATATAAGGCAATGAATATCACGGATAAAAAAAATAAAAAGATTTTCCATATCATACGGATTACACATGCATCAAAAAACTAAAAAAATATTTTTAAAAAAAAAAAAAAAAAACTTTCCTTATTTACCCTATTTTGTAAAATAAGAAATCAATAAATACTATTACCTCTAGGAGGTAGGAGGTAATAGATGACGTGACCGTCCGATCGGAAAAAATGGGACGGTCCACGGTCGTTTGAAAGTACCAGAAGAATTGCCTATGTTGTGTGCTGCCAATGTATATGACGACAAAGCATCATGTTTCCTGCACAATAAGTGCCAAGGAAGAAAACGTACATCTCATCTGAAAGATGTGTGTGGAGAATCTAGAAACTATATCACTATAAATGAAACATTTTTTTTTGAAAATTCTTTTTTATCATTGCAGTAGACACCATCCGCTAGGACACAGAAATTTACAATCAAAGTCTTCTGCTATGATCCCCATATCTCAGGCATAGTTTTTGCCATTTGTCTGATCTTAGCAAGACCATTTGCATGTGTGAAGAAATTCCTGAATTTCAACTTATAAGACATTGATCATACTAATTAATCTAATACATGTGAATCTAGTCTAGATTTCAATATTCTACTAGTATATGTGGTTGGCAATATAAGCTTGTTTTAAAGTCTAGCACTAGCAGCACATTGCAAATCATTTGGACCTGTTTATCGAAAAATCACCAATATTAAGTAATTGATATTTCTGTTTTCTATGTTAATTACTAAAGATTTACACTCTTCAAGTATATATGTTTCTCTGAATGATAATTTTATATGCTATATATAAATATATATCTACCTGAAAGAGAGGTAGGCGTTAATCAAGTCTTGGATATATACCTTAAGAGGGGTATCTATGTCTTGTACTTCTTCCGGAGGAACTGACCCAGCAGATCCGTCGCCACCAGGCCTTCCTCCCACCAAATCGTGCTCTCCACCATGGAACATGCCTGAACGAGTGCGGAGGCGGCGCTCGGCCGGAAACTGGTACAGCGGTGCTGCTTCGGCAGGGACGGGGATGGGACTGGGTAGTGCGGCCTTGGCGGCAGCAGGAACAGGGACGGCGCTCGGCGTTGGCGGCAGTGGCGGAGGCGCAGCCCAGGCCGACGGGAAGAGAAGCATTAGGGTGCGGAGGCGGCGCTCGGCAGGAAGCTGGTACGGCGGTGCTGCTTCCGCAGGGACGGGGATGGGACTGGGTAGTGCGGCCTTGGCGGTAGCAGGAACAGGGATGGCGCTCGGCGTTGGCGGCAGTGGCGGAGGCGCAGCTCAGGCCGACGGAAAGAGAAGCATTAGGGCCTCCAGCTGACGCTGCGCTCGGCAGCGCGGCCTAGTCGGGCTGGGACGGGGGCGGTGCTCGGCAGGGACGAGACCGGCGGCAACGGCGGAGGCGCAGCGACGGGAGGATGGGCCGACGCGCGAGAAGGTTCCGACATTTTGGGTCCGCACCGAAAATTGGGCCGAGACCAACCCGGTTGTCCAGCTTAACGGGCGACCGACATGTGATGATACCTGATCGAATGGTTGCTATCACACGGTCGCCTGATCCGACGGTTAGCGGGTTAACGGGCGACGAGGCCCGCTCCATCGCCCGAGAAACCCGCCCAGCTTTCGTTTATGGAGATGTGGGACGTGACACAACACGATAAAGGTGTGCCTTATAGCATTTGCATGAGGAAGGTGGCGGATGCACCCCAGGCGTATACTCTCTAACTTTGGCTTATGCCTGGCGGCATGATGAGTATGAGCCTAGGAGAGGCATAAGAACCGCTCTGCTCCTAACGGTCAGCTCTAAGTTCCTGCAGGCAGCATCAATGGTGGTTCTGCACTGTCGGCCATGACCACCAAATTGAGGTCGATGTCAGGTGTCACAATGATTTAAAGATTAGGACATGAAACCCTAGGATCACCGAATCCACTATCCGTGTACTCCTCTTGCCCTCTGGCATAAAAGATAGGACATCTATCCTGTAGAAGGGATTGAACCCTGGATCATTGCAAAGTGTGCTCTCCTAGCATCTCTCCCTCCCTCCCACACCTCCATTGAAAGAACCGATTGAGCATTCTACCACAAAGAAACTAGCCGCTTGACGTAGGGTTTCGACACTTGAACTAAGATAAACCATTTTTGTGTTTCGAGTGCTAAACCACCAAAATCCTACACATGGACCCACTAATCAAATCACTAATCATTGCCGTAGTTAGGAACCCAATACACCAAACCACCGGGCTAGACGACCTCAATATGCCAACGTAGGTTGGTGGCATATGCCAGGGGCACAATGCCAGCGTCGCGTGAGGCCGGTGCAAACAAGCCTCACAAGGGGCAATGCGTCAGTGCAAGAACGAAGAAACAACGCACACACAAAACAGTCGAGATGGTCTTTTGCACCTTGGACTTAATGCTGTTACAGTAAAAAAGTGACAAGTCCAATAGAAAACAAAATATGAAATTGGTGACCAATAGGGACAATTTTAAGTTTCGGTGTTAAATAGAAAAGATAAGTTTTATAGTGTTAAAATAAAAAATTCTCTCGTTACTTTTAAGATCCCCTTGGAACACATGTTTTAACACTATCAAAATAGAATGCCAACGTATTGAATCCTACGGATTGAGAAAATAGGAAATTGTACCCGTGTGAGTTTTAACTAGAGTGAACTTGTAATAAGTTTGGTCTGATATATACCTCTCTTTTGTGAGGAGCTGAAGTTGGAACTACGACTGTGTTTAGATCAAAATTCGGAGTCCAAACTCCTGCAAATCCCAAAGATTCTTTCACAACAAATCTTTTTGTAATTAGTAGATCAAATGTAAGTAAACGAAATAACTAATTAATGACAGTTTAAAGATGCTTTATAAAGACAAATTTTTTTTGGCTGAATTAAATTTTATGATAGTATAACAATTACCACAAACAAAACGAAAAGTCCTATAGTGCAATGTTCATCCACTTGCCAAATTTTAACGACAACTAAACACAACTGCT
Organism: Hyparrhenia diplandra; assembly: GCA_015847255.1. Lineage (NCBI taxonomy): Eukaryota > Viridiplantae > Streptophyta > Magnoliopsida > Poales > Poaceae > Hyparrhenia > Hyparrhenia diplandra. The sequence goes on from JADLZK010001922.1 coordinate 50,387, forward strand.
ATTGAATTTTGAGTCCACTAAACACAGCCTACTATTGGATAATTGGATTTTGAATCCACCGGAGTTCCAATTGTTTTTCGTTGGGGCCTTTTTACAAGAGACACACGCTCCAGCTAGGTGATCCTATTCCTATCACTCTCTAGAGTCAGTAGGTCCGGTCCCGACATAGACCGATCCTCGCGGTTCCATCCTCCGAAGTCCAAACGGTCCAAATCGAGCCCACCCTTTTTCTGTCTTCTCCATCCCGTCACCGTCGCACTGCCTCTGCCTGCGTCTCGCGACATGCCAGGCGCCGCCACCCTCAGATCGCGCGCGGCCACCGCGGCCGCCGCGTTTTGCGGTCCTCGTCGCGGCGGCGCTGCTCCATCGCAGGCGCCGCCGGAACCGGGCGCCCTCCTCGTCTCGCCGCCTCGGGGTCGGGGGCGCCCCCGCCGCGCCTGCGAGGAGGGAGGAGAAGCCGCAGGCCCGGTTCAAGCGCGTGCTCGCGGACAACTCCTACTCCCCGTTCAAACACCTGCGCCGCCAGAGTGCTCAGCTGGGAAGTGCAGAGGGCGAGGCACCCCCTGCCACCGCCTCAAGGTGCGCGCGCCTGGTCTCCTGCTCTTGCTTGTGAGGATCTCGGCATTGGCATCGTACTCGTATGCTTGTTTACTTGTATTAGGAATTCCACGGGACCCCTGGTACGTAGGATCGAGCTGCCCGACGCACCAGGTTTGGGGGGTGCGCTAGTAGAGGATTACAGCCGTAGTAGAGGATTAGAGCCTTAGAGGAATGCAGTTTGACGTGGGTTTTCTGTCTGGGTAATTTTATCCAGAGGCTGAGGGCAAGGTTGTGTTATTTTTATCCTTAGAGAAATCAGATTGCATACTCTAATACCCTTGCTTGGAGAAGTTAAGTTCGATATTTCGTTTTCCTTGTTGGCACATCCTCCACCCAGTAGCTGCTATGTGCATTCATGTAAAAACGCTTTTCCACTTGTGATTTTGTTTGTTCATACTACTCTAGTGATGCTTGTAGTGGAATAATACCATAGTGTTACAGGCTTTCAGAAGAGCTCCAGGCCATGCCCTTAACTGAAGACTAGATTATTGCTGGTATCATTTGAAACAACAAAAATCACTTGTCACGTTCTGGATTCTGGAACTGGAATGCTCAAGTATCTTTAATATTCGTACTGTAATTGCTATCTATTTTACTCGAGGAAGTAAGCTGTTATTTGGAATTAGTAGTAAAGGGGATGTAGAGATAGTAAAGGGAATGCTCAAGTAATCGCTATCTTTTTACTCGAGGAAGTCAAGCTGGATGGTTGATTGCTTAAATTTTGCTGTAAGATACGTATTTTCCATTTCAAGCATATAGAATATCGATTGTTCATAGTACCATATCCTAAATGGTCCCATTCTTTTAATTGTTCTGACATTCCATTTTAATTGATACAGAATCATCACAAAAAGTTCATCCATTTGAGGAGGAAATAACATCTTTGCTAAAGAACCCCCTGGTTTTCCTAGCTTTATGCTGGGTGACCAATGTCCAGAAATGAGTGCTACATATAATTGGGTTGATACAGAAGCTCAACTGGAACATTTGACGAGATTGTTGGGTGAGGAAAGAGCTTTTGCTGTTGATACAGAGCAACATAGCATACGATCTTTCCTAGGGTATACTGCATTAATGCAGGTAATTACTGGTAGAGACACATGCACCCTCAACATTAATTTTTTTATAAGTTTATTATTATTTTTTTAACATAGAATTGTTCTGTTTTTAGATCTCTACCCAGAATGAAGACTATTTGATAGACACAATAGCATTGCATGATGTGATGGGCATTCTACGACCAGTGTTTGCCAATTCTTCTATCTGTAAGGTAACACTAACACATCTTTGTAACTACTTCCAGTGGTAAGCTGTTTATTTTCATTTTTGGTGCTGACTGCAAACTTTAAGCTCTATTACAGTCCAAGCAAAGATAATGCCATGAACTCTATTTACATGCCATTGAAATGTAGCTGAGTTTACTTTTGGGATATGCATTACTCATTAGAGGGATAAGCTGTAGAGCATATTGTTTTCTTCCTTCATCATGTTTATATGCCACTCAATAACTCAGCCTAGAATAAAAGATAGGCTGTGGGACATCCTAAATACACACATTTCTCTGTTTCCTTATGCTGTAGATCTTCCATGGATCTGACAATGATGTTCTTTGGCTTCAAAGGGATTTTCATATTTATGTTGTGAATATGTTTGATACTGCCAAGGTACGTACCGCTATAATATATCCTTGTTCACACATTTGATTATTATTCTGCAAATGTTTCTGGTATGTAACACATTTAATATCATTTGCTTGCTAGACCTTTTTTGGTACAGCATGTTGTGTGGTATGCATTGCTTAGATTGACTCTCCATTTTACAAGGAACAATTCTATGCAGGTAGTTTAGTATTTTTGTCATTCCAAACCTTTTATAGATCAATTCACACGCATGTGTGTTGTAATTGCTACATGAAATGAAAGAAACACGATTAACTGAAAACCAATATTATCATCTAAATAAAAAATATAAAACAAAAAACCTAATACTATATCACTTGAAATTTTGTATTATTATTAACAAATGAAGGAAAATCCCCAATACTGTACCTAGTTAGCTAAGAATGTCAACCTAAAAATGCTATCTCACTCTTTTAATTTAATTTCTTCTATCTTGGTTTCTTGGAAGTTGGAAACAGGTTGTTCTTGATTGTACTATACTACTATATGTGATATTGATTGCTTCATTATTAGGTTCTATATTATATGATTCGTTTAGTCCAAGGGCAGGGAAATGATTTGATGATCTGGTGTTCTTATACCTCCTATTTTACTCATATTTTAAAATCGATATAATAGATTTCATTTAGATAATGGATTATACTTTCTACTACTGAAGTATGGAAATTTCAACCTCATAACTGCAACATGAAAAGCTTTGTGAATGAACCTTTCATGTGGTGGAATGCAGTTGCGGTTAAGAATCAGAAGTTCAGAACTTTTAGGTTATTATACCATCTTTGCTCAGCATATAATCACATGCTGCAGTTCTGCTTACAAATATTTTGTTTTTTGAACAAATTTGTTTCTTGCCCCCTCACTCAATTTTTTTTTTTTTTTTTTTTTGAGAAGTTTGTGTGAAATGTCTTTTTATTCTCTCTTAATTTCTGAATGTACATCCTTAGCTTATTTTTCTTATGCTATGAATGCATGCAACTTTTCTTAATTGCGCCTTACAACTGATTTCAATTCAGGCATGTGAAATTCTATTGAAACCACAAAAATCACTGGCATATTTGCTTGAAGTATATTGTGGAGTGACCACAGACAAGACAATGCAGGTAGGTAATCGATCATTATCAGCTTAAAAGTACTGAGCTCAGTGAAGCCACTCATTTGTTCAATACCAGCTGACCTTATGCGCTGATACTTCCATGAGAGCATGGGAAATATGAGGCAGAATGCTTTAAAAAGTATATCAATTACGAGTACACTATTTATTATGTTTTCACATGGTAAATTACAATAAAACAAAGAACCAGATTGAGGGTCTGTTTTGCATGCTGTCCTATGGAACCAGAGTTTACTACAGTGATTTACTTCCTTTTTTTTTTCAATTGTTGACTAGAAATATAAATGATCTTCAAAACATCAGAGTGTTAAAACATACTCTTTAAGGCATGTTTGGCTTACATATGTTGATCTTGTACTCTGGCTTGCAATTTATATCTGAATATAAGCAAAGTAAAATAGCTTACTATATGACCTATGACCCATGACAACTTATAAGGTCAATAGTCCACCATAGTGCCCATGCTGTTCTAGTCAACTAAAAGTCTAAAATTCAAGCGAAGATAAATCATGACCATCACCTTTGAAGTTTTCGATTGAGCAAACTCCGTTTCTCCACAAAGGATATTTTCATGAATTTGTTTGCTTTTAAGCATTATGTTTGGTGTTGAATACATGACATGCTTATGAAAATGATAACCAAGTGCATACATGTTGTAAGGCATATTTCTTTTGGCATTCGAAATTTCAGTTTGTTTGAAACTCAAAAATTCTAATCTTGCAATTGCCTGATACCCGCTCTCATTCTTCCTGCTTTGATTTTGAAACCCCAGCGTGAAGATTGGAGACTGCGTCCTCTGACTCCAGAAATGATTGAGTATGCTCGCACTGATGCTCACTATCTGTTGTACATCGCAAAATGTTTGGCATCAGAGCTCCATGCAAAATCCTGTGGTATGTTCTAAGTGCTGTTTCAGCTTTTCTTTCCTATATTTTTTTTTTTTTCTTTTGTTCATTGGTTCAGTACCCTCACAGTTATCTAATACATTTGAATTTGCTATCTCAACTTTAGAAGTCATAGTTCTATTAAGTTTTTAAACTAATTTCACATGGTCTGAAGAGCAAAATTTCATTAGATTGTTGGTTCTTGAATTGGATGATGTTTCTGTCTGTCATTCTTTTAGCTATGATACATTACTGGGGTTCAGAAATATGAAATGCACTATTCCTGGAAATGATGAGTCGTTTGCAAAGATTACATTATTTGATCCATGACTTGGGGAATATTTGGTAAACTTTGAACAATCAATTAAAACTAGGAAATATCTATTGTTCTATCAATGGAAAAATGAACTTTTGAATGGTACACTATGGAGCTATGTAAGCTTGGAGTATTTCATTAACAAACTTATGCAATCCTATTCACCTGCGGAAAATTATATGGCTACTTTCTTAATTTTTATTATTAATATTGAGCGTCAAAAAATTTATTTCACAATGTCAACATTATCTTTTTGAACGTTAAGTACAATGTGTCATCTCTATATATTCCTGATGTGTAGTTAAGAAATGGCAGCAGTATTAAGGGGACCAAGAAAGGCTGATGGCAGTGATGAGGCACTCAATATCCTATTGCTGAACTGCAGAAACTGATACTTTAACTCTCATAAGATTTGGATTAATCCTAAATATTCTTTTTCTTATCAACATCAAATCACATATCGATGCGGTGGTACCCTTGGCCTTCATCACATGTCTCAAGTCTTTGATCATCTGTAATATCTAATCAGATACTTCCAGTGATAAAATCAATTTTTTCTTCGAGGCTAGTCATCGCTCAAATATGGTGTGCATGCAACTGTATGCAAAAGAAATTGAATCTCCTCCTGGAGCTTCCAGTGCAACATCTATTCTCTCACGAAATTTGCAAACTCATGGGTTCGACTCCAAAAAGTCTAGTGAAGTGAAGGTGCTTCTTTTCTGTATTCACTTTTTGATTGTAGAATGTCTTCTTGTTAGCTTGCCAGCCAGCGATTTTGTTTTTTTTTTGTTCCTGAATTTCTAATCTTCTGCATCCACAGGATCTAGTTTGGAAATTTTGTGCATGGAGGGACTTAATGGTCAGTAAAAAAACTATTTCCTTAGAATAGCTCCCTCCCCTTCTGCAAAGTAAATCTTTTTAATTGCTTATTCGATTTGTTACCTCTGGTCAGCAAAGTTTGATGTTCAGACAAGTGAAAGCAGCAGCAAACTGGTTGTGTGCCTTGTCCAAAACATGAACTTTTCTTGACTGGAGATAGTAACATCTTTATCTACCCTTGAATCTTGGGTGACTGCCAGATGTCACTAGGGCAAGTTGCATAGCAATGGGCACATTGAAGCAAATGCATTTCCAGGATGTCATGCATATTTGCAGTTTTGTAGTTGTGGTGCGTCTGTTCTTCCTTTCTGATATCTCCTAATAACTTGGGTTTTGGGTCATTCCAGGCTCGGATGCATGATGAAAGCTTACGATATGTCCTGTCAGACCAAGCTATAGCTGCCCTTGCTGTTAGTCTTCCAAAAGGCCCAACAGAGGTGTTTGCTGTCATAGCAGAAACTGACCTAAGCATTTCAAGTATGTACCCTTCCTTGTCATCACCGTCACCTCTTGTTGTGGCTCATGTCAAAGAACTCTGTTACCTGCTTGATGACATCACTACCAGCATGGATGGCATCTTTAAAAGTTTATTAGAGAAGTATAAAGATCCAAGTGGATTATGCCGATTATCAGTTTATAATTACAACCTTATAACACACCTAAGTTTGAAGCAAACAAATATGTTTTCCTTTGCTCCAAGTGGAGAGAAGCTGCTGACAGCACCACCTAACAAAAAGGCTTCAAGGGATTTATTCATTAAAAAGTTCTCCTGCAAGTCCCCAGTATATCATAATTGCAGGATTTATGCTAGTGATGGAAGACTACTTTGCTACTGTGACCGCAAAAAATTGGAATGGTTTGTCTCTTAAATATATGCCCATTAGCTATTTATATGCATGTAGAATGAATGAAGAATTATTTTATCAAACTGATGAGCTCTTCTATCCCAGGTACGTTCAACGTAATTTGGCGAAATTGATTGAAGATAGTCCTCCAGCAATCATGCTTCTCTTTGAACCTAAAGGTCGTCCAGAGGATGAAGATAATGAGTTCTATATTCAGAGCAAGAAAAATATTTGTGTGGGCTGTGGAGAAAAGAGCCATTATATTAGATACAGAATAATACCATCATGCTACAGGATGCATTTTCCAGAACATCTGAAGAGCCATCGTTCACATGATATTGTACTTCTTTGTGTAGACTGTCATGAAATAGCTCATTCAGCAGCTGAGAAGTACAAGAGGCGAATAGCAGAAGAATTTGGAATACCTCTTTTTGTGCAAAAGATAATGAACTCGGGTGATATAAGTTTGATTACCAACACATCAGTATCTGAAGATAAATTGAATGGAACAGGTGTCTCCCCATTGCAGCTGAGGACTGCTGCCATGGCTCTTCTACGTCATGGATCCACTATGCCGTTGAAGAGATGTGAAGAGCTAATGCAGGTGATGATACCCTTTTCGTATTTCTGGCTCAATATGGACTACTTAACAGTTTATGGACGACGTATTAACATACCTGTTTTACCCTATCCATCCTGTTATGGCAAGTGGAGCCCATGGGGCCCACACTGTGTGGGATCCGTGGGCCGGCTCCACTTGCCATAACAGTCCATATGCTTTCCTTGTTAAATATGTACATGTTCTTAGCCATAGATCTCTGTTATGGACCAATTCAATTCTTTGCAGATTGTAAAATCATACTATGGTGGTAGGGATGTGACTCCTGAAGACCTCGAGGTGGCATTACTTGTTGGTATGAGTCCTCATGAGCGAAGGCGTCTTGAAAAGAAAAAGGGCTATTCATTTAGAGCTCAGGCTCAAAATATTATTAGAAAGAGCAGCAGCAATACCATCTCTGAAGACAGTGGACATGGATCAGAAAATTTCCATGCCTTATCTGAGCGATTTCTTGCGGATGGAACTGAGAGTAATGGTCAACCAGAGTTTGATGACACAGAGGGTCGAGACCAGCTAGATAATTTAACCCTGAACCAGGGAAGCTTAATTTTGCCAGTCAGCATGGAGGACACTGCTTTTGATCATGACACTGTGGCACTCGAGACAGATACTGAGCAGCAAGCAAAAGACGCCTGCACTCCTGGAAACAGCCATCTCGACAGGGAACTATCCATCCGTGACAATTCTAGCCAGGCCATTTCCAAGAATGCTGAGAAGAAGATTTCCCTGTTGGGTCATGGGCATCATGGCAAACAAGTTGTGGAACTTTTGCTTTCCAATGGCGGGGAGGAAGCTATTAACCAGTTTTGCCAAAGATGGAGGCAGATTTTTGTTGAGGCTGTTCACCCCCGTTATTTACCTTCTGGCTGGAATATTAACCACAGGTCAGTTGCCTTTCATATATGCCTTTTCTTGAATTCACCAAGCTGCATGTGAAGTTTTAGCCATGTACCAGTGACCTCAAAAGATCTTTCTGTGTCGCAATGTTTTTCGTCCAGATTTCCTTTCATCACCAGATATTTACTGCTCTCTCTTTGTTCTCTTGTGTGGTGCAGTGGACGGCGGGATTTCGGTGACTTCAGTGTCTACAAGCCACCAAGGAAAGATCCTCAATCTGCAAGGGATTAGGCTACGCGGATGTCTTCAGTACCTTTGCTGTCGTTGTACCCTGAGGTTCAACTTTTACTTCCCAGAACTGCCTGTATTTTGTACTTGTTTGTATCTCAATCTGTGTGCTGGTTCGAGTACCTTGCTTTATCTTGAAATACCAGTTTCATCTCTCTTTTATGCGAGTGAATTCAACTCAGCAGATTGAATTGAATCATCAAAGTTCCGTTTTTAACTCGGAATTGTGATGAAATTGATGTGTTCCGGACAGGCCTTAAACTTGGATTTTTCACTGGAAACAGTTCGATTTTTCTGTAGAAATGGGCAAGAGCTCCTCCAAATTGTGGTCGTAGAGAGTATCTGTTGTTTATGGTGGGATATCCTGAGCAGGATCCCACCACTTTGTTACCCTTTCCCCAGAGGCCAGAACATTATTTTTTTTTTTAAAAAAATCATTGCCGAGAATCCAAAAATGAAGTGTGGAGCGTCAGCGGCATGCTGCAAAGGGAGTGCAGCCAGCTTGGCGGAGCCACATGATCCTCTCCATCTCGCCGTCACTGCCCCTCCACCACTCAGCTCGGCTTGAATACCCCACCGCGCTCACCTCTCCACCCAAACCCAATCCATCCAAACCCATTTCCCTCCCTCCCAATCCCATCCCGTCCCGCCCTTGTCTCTTCCGCTTCGCCCCGCACGCCGCCGCCCGCTGGTGATCCCCGTCGCCGCGGACCAGCAGGAAGCAACCATGTCGTGCTCCCACCTCTCCACCGCCTGGTCCTCGTCGGCGCTCGCCAGCAGCGCCTCCACCACCCAGCGGCGCTCCGCCCCGCGGTCGGGCCTCGTGGTGCGGTGCTCCCTCCGCGAGCTCCGCACCCGCATCGACTCCGTCAAGAACACGCAGAAGATCACGGAGGCCATGAAGCTGGTGGCCGCCGCCAAGGTCCGGCGCGCGCAGGAGGCCGTCGTCTCCTCCCGCCCCTTCTCGGAGGCGCTGGTGGAGGTGCTCTACAACATGAACCAGGAGATCCAGACGGAGGACATCGACCTGCCCCTCACCCGCACCCGCCCCGTCAAGAAGGTGGCGCTCGTCGTCCTCACCGGCGAGCGCGGCCTCTGCGGGAGCTTCAACAACAACGTGCTCAAGAAGGCGGAGACCCGCATCGAGGAGCTCCAGCAGCTGGGCCTCCAGTACACCGTCATCAGCGTGGGCAAGAAGGGCAACGCCTACTTCCAGCGCCGCCCCTACATCCCGCTGGAGCGGGACCTGGAGGTGAACGGCGTGCCCACCGTCAAGGACTCGCAGGGCATCTGCGACCTCGTCTACTCGCTCTTCGTCTCGGAGGAGGTGGACAAGGTGGAGCTGCTCTACTCCAAGTTCGTGTCGCTGGTGCGCTCCGACCCCATCATCCAGACGCTGCTCCCCATGTCCCCAAGGGCGAGATCTGCGACGTCAACGGCGTCTGCGTGGACGCCACCGAGGACGAGCTCTTCCGCCTCACCACCAAGGAGGGCAAGCTCACCGTGGAGCGCGAGAAGGTGAAGATCGAGACGCAGCCCTTCTCCCCGTCGTGCAGTTCGAGCAGGACCCCGTGCAGATCCTCGACGCGCTGCTCCCGCTCTACCTCAACAGCCAGATCCTCCGTGCCCTGCAGGAGTCGCTCGCCAGCGAGCTCGCCGCCCGGATGAGCGCCATGAGCAGCGCCACTGACAACGCCATCGAGCTCGCCAAGAACCTCTCCATCACCTACAACAGACAGCGCCAGGCCAAGATCACCGGGGAGATCCTCGAGATCGTCGCCGGTGCCGAAGCCCTTGTGTGAGCCGAGCTGTGCACTGTGGTGGTCTTCTTGGTGCGGTGCTCCTGCTATATATAATTCTTTTTCTCATTTCCACTCTGCCTGTAATTCCTGATAGCACAAACGCAACGGAGTTCTGTGTTCCTCGCGACATACACTACACAAGAATTTCAATCCAGAGATGCCAAAATGTATAATTTGAGTATTTTAAATCTTGCCTTGCCTTTCAAATGTCCAGCTAGTTTCGATGCTTTAGCTCCATTTGACACCGAGTTGCCCTGTGCACTCTGAAACTAAAATAGAATTGCTCCATCTAGCACTTCCTCTATCTAGTTCATTGGATTAGATTGCTACATCAACTTAGCTCATTGGATTCTACATTTCTATATGAAAAAAAATGGCTCATTGGATTGTGCGCCAGTGGCAGAAGACAGCCAAAAGAGGGAGATATAACTTTTTACCATTATAACGGAGGGCAACTCTCCGTTTTACCGCTCTACTGGGTTGCCAAACATTTTTACCACCGCTCGACCATTCGATACATTTTTACCATTATGAACGATGTGGCATGCCAGATCATGTTTCCACGCTGGATCCTGCTTGCTAGTCGACCAAAATGCCCCTGCTCCCTTTATGCTGCGATTTGAGCTGGTCCAGGAGCCCAGCTGCTCTCGTATGGATTTTTTTTTTTTTTGACAAGGCTCTCGTGTAGTATGGAAATGGACATGGAAATGCTTGGGAATATCTCCTACGAACTGCATCCATTTATTTGACAGATTTGTGTCAACCTCTCACATAACATTTCAAACAAGTTGTTCCCTTCATAACATAACATTTGACAAATTGTTCCAAAGTAGTTCATTACAAACCTAAGAATTGAGGGATGCAAACAGTTCAACCTCTTACATAATATTTCAAACAGGTTCCAACAGATTGATTACAAAATACATGCATGTCCTCCCATCTGCCAAAAGCACAACATGGGGCAAATTCAGTGAACATCTCCATATGCCAAAAGCACAGCATGGGGCAAATTCATTCAACCTCCCATATGCCAAAAGCACAAAAGTACAGCACAACAGAACACATGTCTCATTTTCTGCCCTTCCTAGCTCCAATCTTACTGCTTTATTGGAGTCTTCTTCTTGATCTTGGTACATAGCTGCTTCCTGGTAGGTGTCATGTTTGTAGGCCCGGTGACAGCATCATGATCAGGCTGGTTGACAACATGTAATTCCATACAAGTGTTCCTGTGTACATTCACAGCTTTTAGGTTTGCTCAAAGTGATCAAGGGCTGGTTGATAACTTGCAATTCCATACAAGTGTTCTTGCGTACATTCACTGGCGGTGTATCATGATCGACTAGTTGACACATAAATGATTATGAAGAACTTCAGTGTTAAAATGTGAAGAAAGTAGAAAAAAATAAATAAAAAATAATGAAAAAAAAAAAAAAGTCTGCTACAGTATCCGTCACATCGAATCTCTTGACGCATGTACGAGACATTAAATGTAGATAAAAAATTATTTACACAGTATAGAAAATACGAATCTATAATATAAGATAATAATTACAAAATATAAATTAAAAATGCTACAACAGTCCGAGCCCAAAAATACACCAAAACACCCCGAAAGTCCGAAGCCTAAACACAACCGAGCAGGCCATGCTGCCGCCTCTCGCCCCCTCTTGCTCTCCGACGAGGTAACAACTGGTGGGCCGCCGCCGCCGATGCTGGTGCTGCTGAGTGCTGCTTCTATCAGGTGCCGCCTCTTTCTCTCTCTCTGCCCCCTCCGTTGACATCTGCAGCCCACCTCTCCTCCGGTCCTCCCTGCCGCTTCCCCTCCCCTTCTCCCATGCGGCCCCCATGCAGATCGGAGCTGCCATGGCCATGGAGCCGATGGTGCGGAGATGGGAGTTTGGCCTTCCCCAAACCCTGCTGGTCCTCCTCTGCTCTTCCTCCTCTTTTGCTTTGCTGGATTTTGATCGTGGCGATGGGGACGCCCAGGATTTGGACGCCTAGGCGTCGATTTGAAAACCATGTAGTATATATCATACTGTACATGGGATCCCATCATACATATACTCATTTTTTTTTTCTCTCAAAATAATTGGGTATTCCTGGGAATACCCATGTATCCAGCTGGATCCGCCCATGGCTGTAGGCTTCTTTTGTTTGGTTGTTAAAAAAGTATAAGAGTTTAGAATTCAGGCGTCATGTCATGTTGCAGCACAAGGCCATCCTCTAGCACCGGGTCTTGATATTATTGATGTAATCAACATCCTATGTAGAATAGGGTATCTTTTCTTTTCAGATTTCATGTTAAGATTCCCCATAATTATGAGACCAAATGCTTTAATTTATGCATCTTACAAGGTATATATGCATGTTGATTTTCAGCAGTTTACTGGAAGTGTGGAACCACTTCTGAAGCTGTCTTTGTAAATATTGATGGAGCTATCTGAGTAGAAATGGACTGCAGTCAAGATTCCCATGAAGAAAGCCATCAAAGAAAGGAAAATGGTGAAGAAGCAGAAAAGATGGCTGACTATGGAAATGCTTTGAGTCGCAAAGAGGCAACAGAAGAGCTTCTTGGTTGCGTGGTTCATAGTGAAGAAGAGGCATACAGGCTGTATTGTGATTATGGGCATCGAACTGGTTTTAGCGTGCGGAAGGGCAAACAATCTTACTTTATTGGTACCAAGAATATTCGAACAAAGGATTACTACTGCTCAAAGGAGGGACTTAAATATGATGAGCCTGTTACAGAAGCAAATTTTAATCGACCAGACACAAGAACTAATTGCAAAGCAATGATCCGCTTCAGAGTTGACGAGAAGGGGCGATGGACAGTTATACGCTTTGTTCCTGTACATAATCACCAGTTGGCAAAACCTGGAGAAAGACACATGCTGAGATCAGCCAAATCGCTTGCTGTTGGCAAATCAGGTGTTATAGATCCATCAGCATCTACAGAGTCGCATCCAATCAATGGTTTCTCTGATACGACAGGTGACATAGCTGAGAATTCAGGGTATACTATAAGGGAATGTTACAATCAAGTGGGCATGCAGAGTATAACGGTAATTGAGGCAGGGGATAGCCAGAGTCTTGTCAGCTATTTCAAGCGTAGAACAAATGAGGAAGGCATGTTCTATTGGGATGTCCAAGTTGATCAAGAAGGGCGCATGACTAACTTCTTCTACAGGGATGGTAAAAGTAGAAATGATTATGGCTGCTTTGGAGATGCCATTATATTTGACACAACCTACCGCACAAACAAATATAACTTGATATGTGCCCCATTTGTTGGTGTTGACCACCATTGGCAGAATGTTGTTTTTGGCTGCGCATTCTTGTTAGACGAGTCTGTTGCTTCCTATGCCTGGGTATTTAAATCATTCTTGGAGTCAATGGGAGGCCGATCGCCAAAATCAATATTCACTGATCAGGATGAAGCTATTATGCTGGCAGTTGAACAGGTTTTCCTAACACACAACATTGCTTTTTCCTACTGGCATATTCTGAAGAATGCACAATCTCATTTAGGCTCACTAAATACGTCTCAAGCATTTCAAAGTATGTTTACCAAGTGTATGCAAGGATCTGACTCAGAAGAGGATTTTAAGGAATCATGGACTGCAATGATCCAGGAATACAAGCTACAGGATAATAGCTGGTTGATGGACCTTTATACTTTCCATCGTAAATGGTGCTCAGCATTTAACAAAGATACATTTGATGGTGGAATTAATTCTTCTCAGTGGGGGAGGTTTCAAGTAATATTCTCAATGGAATTTCTGATGAAAATACCTGTCTTACACGTTTTGCCCTTTTGCTAGAAAAGGTTGTCAAGGATCTACGTAGAAATGAATCTGAAGAGGATTTTTCGCTGTAGCCAAACTGCTCCAGTCCGTGCAATTAAGCATAGTACAGTTCTGAAGCAAGCTGCAGAATCATATACACATAGGATCTACAAATTATATGAAGCAGAATTTCTGGATGGCTGTGGAGCAACTTCATGCCACGAAACTTCGAGTGGTGGAAATTTATTGAGGTTTGGAATTACAATGCAGGGAAGGGGTTCAAAAGTATGGGATGTTGTTCTTGACACTTCAACCATTGAGATCAGTTGTGGTTGTAGAAAGTTTGAAAGGATGGGTCTTCTTTGTTCACATGCCCTCAAAGTCTTCACCCTGCAGAATGTGGACACAATTCCAGAAAAGTATGTTTTGAAACGTTGGACAAAAGATGCCAGGAGAAGCATGTATACACTTGCTCAGGATGATTCAACCCAACAAGAATGCACAGAGGCTGAACTTGCATATCGCAATCGGGCAATGCAGTATGCACATAACCTAGTTATAAAGAGCCAGGAACTGGAAGAATCAAGAAAAATATTCTGGGATTCCCTTGAAACTGGAGAGAAGGCACTGGAAGTATTCTTTGAAATGAGAAACATGCGCACTCAAGCAGCAAAGGATGCTAATAAGAATGAGAAAAAGAAGAAGAAAACATCAAAAGGACCAAACCCGAGTAAGTGACAATTTTAAACTCCCTCCTTGGCTCCTCATAGGGTATCCATTTTATTCAAACTATACCCTATTATGCAGAAAAAAAGCAAAACAAGCCCCAGGAGTTTCCTCAACTGGCCTGGAGCTGATAGTCCAAACTAATGAACATCAATTTCAATCTTCACAAGATGCTCAGGGTGATGCAACCATTGGAAGACCATATTACTATCAGGTACATAGAAAAGTTTCCCCTACTGACCTCGGTCAAAAAAACTATCATGTACATAGAAAAATTTCCTTTTTTCCCTTTCTTTTTGGCATTTAACGGATCTTGTACTTACATACTTCATGATCAGGTTCAGCAGACTTTTCCAAATGCTCCTATCCAGCCAAACCAGATGTACATGCATCCAAATATGCACACAATGCCCCTTTGCACACCACAGGTACTCTCATTGACAGACTGACCTGAACAGGTTTCTTTCACCTTGCATAGATCAATGTGATTTGACAGAAGGCAGTGGGTGGGTTTGTTCTCTTTGTAGAGGTCTCTCTCCGCTTTTATATCAAGTATATACTCCATAGATAAAATGTTGACCTTCGTTAACTATGTGGGCACTGCTTTCTGCATGAACTGTCCTTGGCCCTTTGTACATGTCATGCCACCTTCTAACTCTATAATAGCCCATTTTCAAGCGGTGATGGTGGTCATGGTTTAAGCTTGATGGTTGGATGCCGCCCCAAAGTGCGCTGTATCACACATGAGGAACAATGAAGAACTTTGGCAAATCATGTCTGAAGGATCCTTCGGTGTGAGTTGAAGTTGAGGAAGTTACCATATACATGGCCATAAAGGTCAACCAAGAGAAAGCAGCAGCAACACCCTTCACACAATGTAATACAATGGTGACGGGATTCCAGGAGACACGCAACAACATAGCAAGTTTAACTCTGAACTGAACTGAAGCAAATTGATGATCTGAACTGTAGATATCGCAGCCGCTGAGCTCTGAATTTCTGAGCCAAGTTGGTGAGGGAAAGCCTCACATTATTTCACCAAAAGGATCTTTACCCCAAATAGCAGACTATTTCTTTTCGCTTTTAAGCTTATAATAACAACACCTTTTGTTAAACTCCAAGAAAATAATAATCTTGTGGCTCGTGAAAAAAAGATATTTCATTTGGTAGATTGGTTCAGGGGTCTTCTTTTAGAGAAGTTATTAAGGACCTGACCTCTTCATGTCCTGATGGAAAGTTTAATGCATCATTAACTGTTGGCAAGACCCTGAGAGATTATAGAACCAAACAAAGATGCAGACAACACAAACTGTAGCAAAAATATGGGTATGGAGTTTAGCTAGGCACTATGGATGTAGGTGCAACAAAAAAAAAATATGCTCTCTGAACTTATTTGCCCTTGCTTTTCTTATGTTCAGCAGGATCTGTCTGCATTTGCTGCAATACGCCCCAATTCAACTTTTGGTGGTGCCAAGAACATATGAACTTCTGAAGGGTATTAAGGTATGCAATGTACATGCAAAATTCTTTTGCGTGTACCATGCCTACTATGTGGGACAATTTTTCTTTGTTTTATTGCTCTTTCTGGCACTTGTGGCAAGAGGATGCAGGTTATCTGCAGGCGTAGTCCAGTGCATCTCCCATGTATTTTATTTTTCTCAAATGTTGAACATTAGAGCTGGGTACCAGTGCTCTCCTGAGATGGTATAAGTAGTTTACAGGCAGGGCAATAGCTGGTTGCACTTATGCCATGTTAATACGATTGCTATATGCATGATACCAGCCCATGCTTGCAGTTATGCACTGAAGTTTTGTTACTCTTAATTTCCAGGTCCAGGTTCCTCTGGATGTCATGGGAATTGGGAAAACCTTATTCAGGGATTGTGAGTTGTAACTATCAACTCCGCTTTGAGCTCTGTTGACCCATTTATGCAGGCCTGGTGGGACTTCAAGTTTGGTTGGTTCAGGGGTTCTTTCTTTTGATCTTAAGGAAGCGGCTGTTCCGGCTGCAGTGCAGCCCCTTATCCAGATAGCACTGGTTTGCTGTTAATATCACTCAGACAGGCAATTTTAGGTTGTAAACTGTAGTGAGAGTAGGTGATCGTTCTACAGATCCAGAATCCAGTAGCATACTATATTGATGTAGGGATTGATTTGCTTGTGCTAAAGGCCTCCATCCATTCTGGGAATGAGTTTCCTGCATGGGTTCAGCTTGAGTTGAGCAGCTGAGTCGCTGAACATGGAAACAAGCAAAGCAGTGGGGAGCCTGGGAGTGGAGTCGCTGGCGGCCAGCGCTAGTGGGGGAACTACTCAGTGCTAGACGTCTGTCGATCCAAAGTGACACTGATGGCTGACTTATGTTTTTTGGGTATGGTTTCTCTTCTGATTTATGCGTACCAGTTTATATAGTGTAATATATATTCTGGTCGACGAAGAGATGATGAATGGGCAGATTCTAGGAAAATTGATGTATTTGTTTTTTTTTGGAAGCGGTGCTGGTCAGTACATGCTGAATTGTTGACTGATGGCAAGGGCTCCACCAGAGGGGTTTGGATCGGCAACGGCCATGGCTAGGTGGGGTTTCCGCACAGTGCCTGCTGCTGGAGCTAGAACTGCATCTGGACCGGCAGACCCCTGGCCAAACAGCCGCTCCCGGGCTGGCCACCTCCAACTGCCCACATATGAAAAGCAGCCTGAAACTCGGTTTTCTCAACAGCCTGCTCCGAATTGGGGGAAACAGAGGCACAGAACTGTAGATTGAGAGAAATTGGAGGATGGAGATGTTGCTTGGGTTCAGTGGTGAAGGAAGCAGCTGACTGCTGCCTGGGTTGATTCAAGAGAGGTTAGAGAAGGGAGAAGGATTGAAAATGTTGCTGCTGGTTTGCTTGAACTCTGAATTTCCAGTTTTTTTGCTTGTTCTCATAATGTAGTATCGTGCAAAACCTAGGTTGCCAACACCTTTGTTCTGAGATGTGTCAATAAATAAATTGCTGACTGTTGTGATGGTATTTTTGAAATCTCGGTTGGTAAGAAATGCTGAAAGAAGAAATGTCGTCAATATGACCATTGCATTGCTTTGCCTATTTGCATGTTTTACCGTAATAGGATGGTTGTATACTTGTATATGTCACTTCACTCTGAATGCGAGTTGTTTTATGCTACCTGAGAAAAGAGAGTATGGTTAGGACTGATGGTACACTCACCACGCCACATGTGAGCCAGCGCCCAGCAGCAATGCGCGCTAGCAACAAATGCAAACTTCTTTGGCCACTTCAAATTCACCCTGTTACCGAAACAACAGTGAATTGGCTACACCACACCGAGCTATCTATCTCTCGCCTAGCCATTGGTTAAATCCTAGCCTGGCTTTGGATTTAGGATATGACATTTTAGTGGTTAATGAAGCACCTCTTTACTACTTTCAGATGTGCAAGCGAAGCACCAAAAATCTGATGGTACGACAGAAACTGAACTTCATAAAAATTGCTTTCCAGCTACAAAATAACAAACACTCACAAATACATGAGCCTGAGTATACATGAAAACAAAAACCCCCAAGGTTTTTGAGTTTGATGTACCAACTTTACATCAACAGATGCAGAAATATGGTATATCCTACATAAATGAACATGAAATTTTACATTACATGATATAATGTCTGCATACTTAAACTACTTAAACTTGGGTTAGTAATTTCTTCTTTCGTCCATGGATGTGAAAATATCAATACCTAACTCCCAGAATCGATGGAGACAAACAGTTAATGTTCTGTGAAAGCATCATCTGCAACCCATGTTGACATGGCGCAAATTATGCGCCCTTTCCACCCTTCCAAGAGCCACTGGTGATCCACATCAATTACAAAGTCCTTGTGGTAGCTGTCCTTGACCTTCTTCCTCACGACCTTAACGATATCTGTGTCCAATGGTAGCTGCCTCAGCCCAGCCCGGTGGTTCCGCACTTCCCATTGCCTATACATTTCATGGCGCTCCACCCTATCGGAGCCCTCGCAGGCAATGGCATTCAGGGCAGACCGTCTCAAGAAGTGCCGCTCAACCATCAAGCGTTGTTCGTTGTCCCGTGGAACCGTAGCATCAAGCATGTCGAACATCGATGAGAAATAGAACAGTACCTCCCGGAACCGTGTTACAAAGAATGGTGTCCCATGGGAGCGATTGAAAGTAGAAAAGATGAACACATCTGGGCGCATCTTTCGGATGTTATCGAGGACCATATCCCTAGGACTTGGGCTATATATGCTGGCACCTTCATCCATCAAGTTACCAAAAATCAAATAGACCATTGATGATGAGGGCCTCGTCAGGGTCAATGTTCAGGTCATCAATAGAAACCATCTCCCACTTTGTTGCGATGCTATGGAACTTGAATGGTATGCCAAACTGGCGAGCACATTTGCTGAGCCGGCGTCCGGTCTCTTCAATCTGAGCAGCTGGGCGGAATCCAGGCTGGGGAAGGTCAATGCCGGTGATCCTCACCTCTGGTGGTCCACCTTCCCATGTAGAAAAATGCCAAGCAAGCTTGGCCACTGGAGGCCGTGATGTATGCCATAGTCTACAATGTGCACCTTCTTCCTCCCCGCGATGACATTGGTGATGGTCATGTTGGAGAACTTGTACGCCATCATCTTGAAGCAGCAAACTGTTAGGTACAACTGATAGGCTTTGAGCATCTCCACAAGAGAGGTGCGTGTTGACATGATCGACTTGTAAACCTGGCTTCCTGTGCCTGCCAATCGTGCCTCTAGCCCCTCTGCAAGATAATACGCCAGCCTCTGATTGGCGTCTCCCTTGGCCAGGAGTTCTGCTTGATCTGCCAAAGTAGCTTGGTCGCACTCGAACGGTCGTCCATCGACACGGCCTGTGCACAGTGGATAAGCAATGTGTGCAAGTACACTGTCTCGTTTGAGCTCTGCGTTCCCAATGCTGATTTCCAGTTCCCCTTTCTCATGTTCTTCTTCCCATCCTCGCTATCCATACTGATATGCAGGCCCAGCATTCCATTGAGGCACAAACGATACTCATTGAGAATTATTTCATCAATCATCTCACCTGTTTCCTCCGGCTCAGGCACCATAAGTTTGCTCTTCCTACTTCTCTCTGTCTCCAAGTCTTGCCAATTATACCGGCTCTTGCAGCCCCGGCCATCACCATTTCCTTGGAATGTCAATCTTCCATCTGCATTGTCCTCAATCCTCATATCGTCAGCGGTAAGGATTCCTTTGGAACGCAGGAATTTCACAGGAATTAGTTCATTTTCACAGGAAAAACATTTGAAAGGGGGCCTAAAGGTTTGTGACAGCTTGCTGCCCCGAGTCTCATCGACAAGGATGTTGTAATTGTCAATGGGCAAGAATTTTTTGGCCTCCTCCATGCCCCTCTGAAATGCCTGATTGAGCATGTCCATGTCTACCGTGCTCCGGCCATTGAAGGAGGTCGAGGCCAGGACGCCGTGTTCCCCATCCCCGGTAGGAGAGAGAGAGCAGGTGGCCATTGTCGTCGTCTCCACCGCAGTATCCAAGAACTCCTCAGTGTTGTTGCCGGTACCTTGTTGGGGCAACCAAAGTTGGTTGACACCATCTGCGGTGAAGTCGTCGATTCCCGCTGCCATGCCTGGGCATGGCGACGACAGAAGCTGCTGGGAGAGCTCGACCGGGTCGTGGGGCCAGGTGGCGTTGGCGAACGCTGCTGGGGCATCGGAGGACGGCGTGAGTGCAGGCGCCGCTTCCGTTGGTGTTAGTGGTGAAAGAACCGGAGGTGGCGGCGGCATCGGAGAGGATCTGGGCGTATGGCTGCTGGGCCTGGAGGAGCGCCGGGTGGTCGTGGTAGTGGTAAAAGAACTTGTCGTCGATGTCCTCCTCCATGAGCATGCGCGAGATGAAGGGGAGCGCGAGGTCGTCCGTGGAGGCCACCGGGTCCTCCTCGCGGGGTGTCGGAGGGAGGTCGAGGAAGACGGAGGGGGGAGAACGGCTCAGCCTCGAGGGGCCCCTGCCCCAGGAACTCCTCCGGCGTGGCGCCCATGCCTGACCAGCGGTAACAATCGAAGCTTCAACCGGGTTGCTGATGATTATCGTGGGTTGGTGTCGAGCGGGGAAACATGGAGATGGAGAGGGACCGAATCGGGTAGCTGTGCCTGTGGTGGTCTGGTGGATGGGACTGGCAGGCATTGACGCCGGCAGCGGAAGGTAGAAGAAGGAGTCGAGCAGCGAAAGTTCGAGGAAGGCCCGTCCGTCGGGATGCTACTTCGCGCGGAGGCGGCCAGTGCTACAGAAGTTCTGTTGTTCTGGTTGGAAGTGCAGAATGTAGTTAGTCCATCGAGTTCACTGTCACTGGAGTTGGCTACTCACTCCGTTCCAAATTTCAGTTTATTTTAGTTTTTTAAATACTTTATTTTTATTATACGCCTAGTTATACACTATGTCTAACACTAAAATTAATGTATCTAGAAAATTTAAAATGAACTATAATTTGAAACGAAGAAAGTATACTTTAAAAAGTTTCAAAATATCTTATACCCTTCTTTATTAATAAAAATAAATATTTAAATAAGAGCAAAGTGCACTTGTTATTATACTTGTCTCAGTGTGTTATTCGATCCATAAAGTTTTATCTTGGCGTGTCATTTCGGTCCATAAAGTCTTAAAATGACTAAATAAGCCTCTAATCTATGTTTTTGTGTCGTTTAAGTCCACAATGGTGCTAATTGGGAGTTAGTTCGTGGTTATATCTGCTGATCACCCCTTCAGATTGATATAGAACGATATCCCCCATTTGCTCTTGTTCTTGAACAGCGGTGCTGCATCTAAGGACTGATTTAATAGTATCCTGGTTAATTAGTCGCCGCTGCCCCCTGCCACAGCTTGCCGAGCGTGAGGCTGAGGCCACCGAGGGCGGCCGCGAGGGTGAGACCGCCCGAGCGAGCGCGGACGTGGAGCATGCTGTCACCGTAAGAGCAGCACCATCGCAGTGTTACACTAGCTTGTGGTTTCAGCAAAAAGCAGTTGCCATGTAGGCTTTGCACAACTAAATCTATTTTTCTTCCAAAGAGTATGTAGAGGTTCAATGCTACCTTGCCTGGCAAAAGATGAACCGCTACAAGACTACAAGAATCTTATTCTCTCACCCTCTCTAGCTTTTCAGACCAAGGCAACGGGTGCTTCTGCAGGCAGCAGGCCACTCTGACTCACTGCGAAACCACCATCCGACGCTCTCCTCTACGTGGATGTCCGACGCGGCTAACAGGCTAACATGCTGGTCACTGTGTTGAGCATGGCCTAAGAGGCGCCGCCACTGGCCTAATGTCGCGGCCAGGTCCATCATCGTCACTGTTCGCGAGCTGCTTCCTGTACATGGTGGTGAAGGCTCTGCCGCTCAAGAAGTGTTGTAAGGTTGAGGCGTGCAGGGCTGGTCAGGGGCCTGCTCTTTAAGTCAAAAAAAGGAGCAAATGTTATGTTTCTTAGGAATTGGATCATATATGTGAATCCTGTTTTCGGATGTTTTTTTTTGCTTTCAGTTGGATGTAAGAATGGTACATGTACAGGTTGATGAACAAAATTTTTGTGCAAATGTGAGTGCTAATTGCCTATGCAAGAAAATCACAAGATTCGAAAGTTGATTGCCAATTGACTGAAAGAGATAAATTTCATAACACTGACAAAAGGTGCCACATCCAGCAAAGGAAAGGTCTAAACAAACTAATGGTTTATCATATTCAAAAGATATTTTAAGCTAAATGTAGAGATGAGAATAGCAGGCCACAACGACCGAGGCGCGTGTACACGTCGATGGAAATGCGTGTGGCTCGTCGGTTGGAAATCGGCGGTCCTCTTTGTCTCCTTGGCGCCAAATATACCGGCTCCAACCTAACTCTCGCGTCGCATCCGCGCCTCCTTCCTCTCCCTTCGCGCGGCGGCGGCGCAGCCCCGGCACTCTCTCTCTCTCCCTCTCCTCGTGGTGGCGGCGGCGCGGGGGGCGAGCCTGGTGGCGTGGCGGGCGGCGCGGCGGCCACCGGTGCAGCACCACGCCCCGGGTTCGGCGTTGCAGCCATATGGCGAGAGGCGGTCTCGGTGCGGCGGCGGCAGCGCGCGCGGGCGGTAACGCGAGCACCCTCCCAGCGCGGTGGTGCGGCTTGGCGGCGGCGCTATTGGCGGCGCGCCCGGCGATGGTGGACGCGTCCGCAGCGGCCCAGCGGTGGCCGGAGGCGCCCGGCTTTCAGTAGCGGCGAGATAAGCGTCCCGCGGCGGCTCGTGCGGGCCCGGTGATCGCCACGCACGCAGCGTGGCCCCGACGGGCCTGGAGCGCCCGGCTTCCGCGCGGCCCCGATGGCGACGAGGGGCGGCTCGCGCGCGAGGCCCGGGGCCGCGGGCCTTTGGCGCGATCCACGCCGTCCCCATCCGGCGTCCACCCTATTGCGATGCCGCTGGGTAGCCCACGGTGTCGGATCCGGCCGTGGCTCGATCACCGCAGCGCATCTTCCATGAGAGGTGAGTAGGGCCGTCATCCATTTTTTTTTTCATTGTACATGTATATAGTAATTATACGGTTATACCTGGTGCGGTTGTTTTTTATCTCCTTGGATTTGAATTCGGCATTGCTTTTCAGAACAAGCGGTGAAATTTGTCGCTTGTGTGTCCGGATTGTCGTGCTCCACCCGATGCGTGGTGTCTTGCCGGGTGAGATGCTTGATCATGCACTCGACCTAAACTATTTGTTGTCCCTTTGCGGGTTCGAGATCCTAAGCTTCTGAAGAAAGGAGGGTTCAGCTAACCCGAGGAGATAGCATTTTGGTTAGTTCTTGTGGCTCCTCTTGCTTGCTTTTGCGCAGTTTTGATTGAGTATGACAGGTTGCCACAGCTTCATGTAGCTCAGGTCTGTTAGCTAGGTTTAGGGACAAATTAATTCTTGAATATTTTTATATTGTACCAGTCATGTTCCTTAATGGCATGTTTATTGAGAGATGATAGTTATGTACTTGTCCAAGTCTTATTATTTCATACTAACAATCGGACCGATATTTTTATTGAGAGATAATAGTTATATTGCACCGGTCATGTTCCTTAATGGCATTTTTATTTTATTAATTTGTGGAGAAAAGCAAATTGGTTTTGGCTGAATTCGTTTGCATTTTGTTGTTACATCCTTAGTCTAACTAAAATTACCAATCTAAGTTTGTCTCATCTCCTTTTTGTATCCTTTTAGGTCTAATGGCGGCATACAGCAGGTACGAGAGATGAGATGGCTCTTTAATAGTTGAAATAGCGCATGAATGTACCTGCTTGGCTCTTTAATCATTGGAATAGGATCTCCCGGCATCTTTGTTTTTCATGCACAAGCTTTATGATCATATAGGTAACAACACTTGCGACTTTTAATCTTCTTGTTTTCTTCATTGTTTCTTGATTCATTCATTTGACCGCAACATCCAAATCTTTATGTGCCGGAAGCTATAGAAGGAAGGGCATGTGCAGCTTTTAGTCCGGTGTGGTAGTAGCAAGAGCTCCCAATAGGCTCTAATTTGCTCATTACATCTTATACAAATCAAACTAAGTCATGTGATGGCAAAATAGATGCAAATTTTAGCCGAATCCTACAACTTTGATTTTGATTCATGAGATTGTGACATGTGTTGCCCCGTGGCTTTGTGGAGATCGATTCTAATGTGTTATGGGGGCTCTGTTCTAATCCTAGCATTTTAAAAAGATCGATGCCCTTACCATTTTAAGGTTGCACATTGTTAGCTCGGTGTTAGCTAATTGGTTGTCTTTCACTCTAATTAGAGATTGATTCGGGTGTGGTTGCACCTTCCTTTGGCAATTGGCAAGATCATAGGGAGGCCTCTCGTCTATGCCGACCGCCATTGGTCTTAAATGCGTGCTTTGCACCTTCCTTGACAAGCGGTTCTGTCTGCGGCTTTGACCGCCCATCGAATCTATTACTCCATCGTCTTACCCGTGACGGAGATGGATACCTCATTGGTCCCGGGCTGCTCAAGTGATTTGTACCTCTAATCTTTTCTTCTAAGTTTACTCATCCGTCCTTCTACGGTTTCTCATTACATGTCGGCATTTTTCTAATCCTATATTGTCTTCCACGGACTCCGGCCCCAAAACTTCGGTGATGGTACACCTCCACGTAAGATGCGGTCGGTGGATCGAGGTTTCAGATTATTTAGTTCAGTTTTGTCTATTGCCTACACCGGCTTTTGTTAAATTAGTGTTTTGTTGTGTAGAAAAAAAGCGCCAAGTGTGACCGCTCTATGGCTCGCGCAAGAGGCTAACCTATGAAGACGCTGTGGTGATGAGGTATAGATTATTTCCATCCGGGTTTGGTTCTTTCTCTACGGAAGATGATATGAAGGAAGCAAAATGTTTGTGACATGTTGGTTACTATCTTTTCAATGCCCACAGGTTCTCTATGCCGCCACGGAGACACAAAGAAGGCGTTGAATCGGTGCGGATGACCGGGGCACGAAAGCCATTGGAGGTCATCCTCATCTTCTCGATCAACCATGGGGTTCGGGCGCCCTCGGTCGGTATTCACGATGAAATTCATCCCTCTATGTTAATCTTCTATTCAATCTTGAACCTTTCGCTCTCGGATCCTAGAGATGGAGGATGCCGGGTGGTCCCCCGGAATTAATGGCGCGGGCGCCCACCTACATAAGCCCCTTCATCGCATCACCTCCTCGACGGGGCGTCGGTTGCCGGCCAGTCTTTGCCACCTCCTTTCCTTCAAATCGAGATTTGTTTAGGATCTTCATATCCCATAGGCCGCATACAAGCAGTGCTCTAATCTTCTTTATGGTTAACTTTGAGAACAAATGTTCCAATGTGCGGGTTCTTCACACCAAAGCAATGTGAAAATCCCGAATGAAAGGTGTGCGCCTCTCTCAATTAATTTGGATTTGAGAAAAAAACATTTACCTTGTGCGGCAATGTTTCCATGAACTTCGGCGGGGAGCAATACCATTTTAAGTTCGGGTGCTTTTTTTGTGCTCCTGCGGATTATGTCACCCCGCTAATTTTTGTTTTGATAACACCGATCCATATCAATGTAGTTGCTTAAGGCCAAGATATCAAATTTTTTTCCATATGTGTTAGCAAATTGCTCGGATTATTTTTTTTTTTGTTGCTTCATAATATTTTTGATCTACATAGTCTAAAAAACAATCCTTTTACTATGTTCATAGTTGAGTCAATGATCATGACCAATATTCGTTCTATTTTTGCCATCTCATTTTACCTGTTCCATGATAATTAAGGCAATGGTGAATTGGTCATTTCTCATTTTTTTTTCATCCCTTTGGACCTATTCTATGTTGTGTACTTTTGAGGCACCGGTGAAGTAGTATTTATTACCGTTTTTGATACGAACATACATCTTAAGCATAGTAATGACTTTAGTTTTGCGTAAATAAATAAGCGATGGGAAATTTGCGAGAAATAAATAAGCGATGGGAAAAGCGGACATATGTAAAAGGCTCTTGGACAAGGACACAGAGAGCAGCTTATCAAGGATGCAAATAGGAGTGGCATTTCCCCTACTTTTTGGATATGATTATTGGTTTGGTGTACTTATTAGTTTTTCCCTACAGTCCCACAGATGGAGTTTGGGTCGGCATCGCCCGAGGATATCGCTATTTGGAAACTAATTTATATACTTGCTAAGCTTTACATTTCGGGCAAAGCCGCCTGTAGCATTACTATCAGGTAGGTGCTTGTACTGGTTCTAATGCGATTACATTCCTCAAGGCAACTTTTTGGTTTTGTGTTAAGAAAAATAAGCGGCACCAAACATATGGTGCCACCCTACCTACTTTCTACGTATCTTCTTAGTATGCGGACAAGGTTCTGTTTACATCAATTATATGTATTGATACCTTGTTATGTTTCCTCTTGACAAAGATATCCTTATGAGTTATGTGTGACATGGCGGGTGGAATTTTTGCCAGTGCTTAACATCGCTAGATTCGGACTGACCTACGACTACGAGTGGCCCTTACAAACTAAATCCACCAACCATTGCCACATCTACGCCGCTGCAAGGAGCCATCCACATAGGTTCCTAACCGTTATAGACTAGTACCCTCCTCGTGTTTGTCGATCACCGGGATCCATAGCCGATGGCTATTATGTATTTCGAGCATCTCCATGTGTTTGTGTAAGGCTAATTTGGTGTGTAACCGTTACTAACAGATTATGCCCCATCCCTCCCGAGACAGTACTCCCTCGGCCATTGACCTCCCTTATTCATATAAAAACTGTATTGTTGTGTTAAACATATATACGCTTTTCTTACTATTTTTTAAGACCAGGTCCCGCGCTAGCCACAAGCGCTATATACTAGTTTTCTACAGACTTCTTGGGTACTACTACTTGCATTCAAATTTGTTAGGCTGCTGCTCTTAGACAACGCAAAATCGGTTAACATATTTCATTTAGGTCTGTCACGGTTTAGAAAAGTCCTAGGACTTTTTAGTCCCATGGACTAATAAAAAAAGTCCCTCCAAGAGAGTCTTTTGAAACTAATAAAGAAAAAGTCCCTAAAAGTCCCCTTGCCTGTTTTGGTTTTTAAGAGACTTTTTTTAGTCCTAGGGACTAAAAAAGTCCCTCAATAGGTCCCTGTTTGATTTAGGGACTTTTTTAGTCCTTGGGACTAAAAAAAGTCACTTTTTAGTCCCTACTAAACCAAACGGGGAGGGACTTTTTTGATACTTTTTTCTCTAATAGTCCCTAAAAAGACTCTCTTGGAGGAACTTTTTTTATTAGTCCCTAGAAACTAAAAAAAGTTTAGTCCCTAGGAACCAAAGCGGGACCTGTCACCCAAAGGTTAGAGAGCTTTTCCATCTCTTCCTTGTCAAACACGAGAATGGTTTGGTTTGACCGGTTTTTTTTTTTTGTTTTGTTTTACAAGTGGTTCAATTTGGTTTGGTTCGGAACGGTTGACATCTATAATGGTTTAGTTTGGTTTAATAGTTTTAATGGATGAGAACAGTTTAACAAAAAAAAAAGTGCAACTGCTAGCTAAAAACGATGCCGCCTGCAACCGCTAGCTAAAACATTTACCTAAAAAAAACAGCTAAATAGTTGAACAGTTTAGATTGGTTTGGATGAATGAGTCAATGGTCCAAATTGATTTGGTCTTTTAAATATAGTATAGTGTACATACTCCCTCTCGTCCCAAAATGTTTGTAAAACTACGTTTTCCGAGAAACAACTTTTTGATAAATTATATATTAAAAATATTAATATTTATCATACATAATGAGTATCATTAGAAATATATTTAAATCTAATTTTTTAACAAATTTATTTAAAAATACAAATGTTGCATGTATTTTGTACAAATAGAGTCAAAGTTGTGTAAAAAAAACCGAAAAACGACTAAGGGCATGTTTAGTTGCCATGTCAAGCCAAAAAGCAAACCCAAAAAAGTCTTTATAGTATCCGTCACATCAAATCTTTCTTTTGACGCTTGCATGCAACACTAAATGTAGGTAAACAACAAAACTAATTGCAGTTTAACCGAAAAAGCGTGAGAGAAATCTTTTTAAACTTAGTTAATCCATGATACGACAATAATTATCAAATACAAACGAAAAATGCTACACTAGCTAACCCAATTTATTTTGGTCTCGGGTATTTTTAAGTCCATGGTCAGTGATCACTTGCAAAGACACTCGTGGCTCCACTCGCTAGTCGCTAATCGGTTTGCCTCGTCTCCATCGACCGTACTACTGTAGAGCTCCACTGTGGCTGGCTGGCCGCCGCCGCCGCCGTAGTCGTATCCGACGCCTTCCAGGAAGGTTCCCTGCTTGACTTGCCCAGCCCCCTCCCCTCCGACGCCATCTTCTACCCTGCACCACTGCTACCCCAATTTGGCCCTTTTCCATCGTCTCCATTCGATGTTTTCTCCACTGCAAACCTACCATTATCGTCATCAATCGGATAAAGCTTCGATTTTTACCAACAGTGAGGCATGGCCGGCACGCCGGGGGAGCTCCCGGGGCAGGGGCAACGCGACCCTGAGCCGTTCTCCCCTCCGCCTTCCTCAACCTTCCTCCGACGCCAAGCGAAGAGGACCCGGCGGCCTCCACGGACTTCCTCGCGCTAACCTTCATCTCGCGCATCCTCATGGAGGAGGACGACATCGACGAAAAGTTCTTGTACCACTACCCCGACAACCCGGCGCTCCTCCAGGCCCAGCAGCCATTCGCCCAGATCCTCTCCGACGCAAGCGCCGCCTCCGATTCTTTCGCCACCAACAACAATGGAAGCGTCGCCTGCACCCTTCCGCCATCCTTCGACATCACGGCGTTCGCCAACACCACCTGGCCCTACGAGCTGGCCGAGTTCTCCCAGCTGCCCCTGTCTTCCCTTGCCATGCCCAGACATGGGAGCGGGGATCGACACAGCCAGCGCGAGATTTCACAGAGCTGACAAGGCCAGCTCGGGATTCTGGAATTGTGGCGGCGGTGGCATCCAATGTTCGGAGTTCCTGGTTGGCCCCGAGGAGGAGACGACTACATCGACCGCCTCCTCTCCTACCGGAGACAGGGAAGAACACGGCGCGCCGGCCTCGACCTTCGTCAGTGGCCAGAACAGGGTAAACACCGACATGCTCAACCAGGCGTTCTTCAGGGGCATGGAGGAGGCCAAAAATTCTTGCCCACTGACAACAGCCTTCTCCTCGAGGCTCGAGGCTGCAAGGTATCACAATTCGTTATCCCAGGCTCAGGCCAAGGAATCAGTAATGCCGGGGCCGCAAGAACCGGTGTAATTGGCAGGACTTGGAGAGTGCAGAGACGAGCAGGAACAGCAAGCTGATGGTGCTGGAGCCGGAGGAAACATGTGAGGAGATAATCGATGAAATAATTCTCAATGAGTATCGCTTATGCCTCAATGGAATGCTGGGTCTTGACATCACTATGGACAGTGAGGATGGGAAGTTGGTCAGGAAGGGTAATTGGAAGTCTGTGCTGCAAAGGCAGAGGTTGAATGAAGCAGTGGACTTCCACACATTGCTTCTCCACTGTGCACAGGCGGTTTTCGATGGGACGATCGTTGGAGTGCGTCCATGTTACTTAAGCGGATCAAGCAGCATTCCTCACCGAGGGAGATGCCAATCAAGGTTGGCACATTGTTTTGCAGGTGGATTAGAGGCACGACTGGCCGGCACTGGAAGCCAGGTTTACAAAGTCGCTCATGTCGAAGCCAACTTCGCGAGTGGATATCCTTAAAGCCTATCAGCTGTACCTAACAGTTTGCTGCTTCAAGATGATGGCGTACAGGTTCTCCCAACATGACCATTGCCAATGTTCTTACAGGGAGGGCAAAACTGCACATTGTAGACTATGGCATGCGTGACGGGATCCAGTGGCCAAGCTTGTTTGGCATTTTGTCTACTTGGGAAGGTGGACCACCAGAGGTGAGGATTACGGTATTGACCTTCCCCTGCCTGGATTCCGTCCAGCTGCTCATATTGAAGAGACCGGACGCCGGCTTAGCAAATGTGCTCGCCAGTTTGGCATACCATTCAAGTTCCAAAGCATTGCAGCGAAGTGGGAGATGGTTTCTGTTGATGACCTGCACATTGACCCCTGACGAGGCACTTGTCATCAATGGTCTATTTGATTTTGGGAACTTGATGGATGAGGGTGTCGACATATATAGCCCGAGCCCAAGGGATATGGTCCTCAATAACATCCGAAAGATGCGACCAGATGTGTTTATCTTTTTGTAATGTCAATGGCTCCCATGGGGACGCCATTCTTTGTAACCACGCCCGAGAGGTACTGTTCTTTTTTCGGCACTGTTTGACATGCTTGATGTTACAGTGCCACGGGACAATGACCGACGCTTGCTGATTGAGCGGGAGATCTTTGGGACGGTTTGCCATGAATGTCATTGCCCCTGTGAGGGCTCGGATAGGGTTGAGCGCCACGAGACATACAAGCAATGGCAAGTGCGTAAGCACCGGGCAGGGCTGAGACAGCTGCCGTTGGATCCAGATATTGTTAAGGTCGTGAGGAACAAGGTCAAGGAAAGCTACCACAAGGACTTTGTCATTGATGTGGATCACCAGTGGCTCTTGGAAGGGTGGAAGGGGCGCATAATATGTGCCATGTCGACGTGGGTTGCAGATGATGCTTTATTGGAACATTAGTTGCTTTTCTCCATTCATTCTGGGGGTGAGCATCCTTGGACTCTAGAAACAAAATTAATACCCTAAGTTTCCTTAATGTAGATATTGTCCTGTAATCTAAAATTGTTATGTTCAATTAGGTGTCATAGTTGCAGCTTAAAAAGCGATGTCAGATCTATAACCATATTTCAGCATAATTTAATGCTTAAATGGTGTTGATGTACAACAAGCCGATGAATCCTGGTGGTTTGTTTTCTAGTATATAGCTGTATAAGTGTTTTTATTCTGTAGCTAACATTCAGGTTCTTTTAAGTTCACTATCTGTCGTACCATCATAGTAAAGAGATGCTTGATTGAGTCGCATTGATTATTCAGAGTAGTTATTTCTACATTTTTTCTATTTTCTGCTAACTGTTTATAAAATACAAAATTAAGTATTTTATTACTGTCCTCGAGTTTCAAATTTATTTTTTAACGCAAATTTCTTGGGTGGTATCTGCTGAACATTTTCATTCGTTCTTGCATTCAGGCGTGTTCAGCTACAAGAGGTGTCCATATTCAAGATTAAGCTCAGTTTCTGCAACTTGGGATGAGCTGATTTATGGGACCTGCTTGGTGAAAGCTAATAAAAATCTAGTCTTGTTGGTTCTGAGCGAAGGCGGGTACAGCATGTTCTGTTGTTAACTCATTCGCATCCATCTTTTTTTTTTTTTTTTTTTTTTTTTTGTACTAAGGCTTTTTAGATGCATGATCAACAAAAGTAGTGGCGTACAAGTATTCAGTTATGCAGATTACGATCAGTGAATAGACCTTTATTTAGTAACCATTTATTAGTGTATTATGTTTCTGCGGGTTTCTCTTGTAGCAAAAGGATATCTGTTTCACTTCTTGGGCAGTAAAACATATGGTTGTTATACTCTGTTTTCAAGTACATTTTGTTCAATGCAGCCTCTTAATTAGTAGTAGCTGTAAGATAGCTACTGTGCTAAATTTGGACGATACATGATAGTAACCAGTATAGACAAGTATGCTCTATTGCTCTTAATATATAACTGATGTAATGGAGAATGACACTAGGAAATGAAAGGCAAATTCATAATAGCTGCTTTTGATACAAAGCTGCATTTCTTGATTATGCACCGAAATGGAGAGTGGTAACAACAATTTTCACCAAGGAAGTGAAGGTGACACAACGTTTTACATGTGTAATTCAGATTGGATGAGCTGAAATCATGCATTGAGTATGAAGCATGATCCATCTTTGCAGCTAAGGATGCTCAATTATGACTAATCAGTAAGCACAAAGGTCTTTCCTCTGAAATGGCTCTGTTTTTTTGTCCTTGGTTTTGGTTAACTAGTCTTGTGTAAGAATCAGTTGATTTTGCTGTGCATGTATAATAGTGTAGTGATCATCATCAGAATTGATTTCTGTCAAAAGTCTGGATATCTGAAGAGGGAAACTGAACTTGATTCTCTGTTTACGCTTCTGGCTGTATCGTTGTTTGGCTGTAACCTGTGTGGTATCTGGCAACAGGTCTCTGGATACATCATGGTCAAGTCTTGACCTTCAGCAGCGTTAGCTTTTGTTGGGGCTGGATGCTCGGCTTAAGGCATCTGCAGCGGTTTTCTGTTTTCTTTCTTTCTTTCATAGTGGCCTGATATGCTGCTTTCTGATACATTCTGTTGAATGTTGATTTCCATTATGCTCTAATGGAAATGGGGATGTCCTCGATTCAAAAAAAAAAATGTATATAGTGTAGTGCATGTTGGCAGAATTCCTATGAAAATTGCTTTTACTGCTTAATTATTATATATAAGAATGTCTTGGAGTGTAAGTTGCGAAATTTTATGATTAATTCGTCATGTTTTGAGATGAGCCCAAAAGTGTATGACAAAAGAGTGAACACTGTCATTTTTACCTTTTCGTTGTTATTTCAATGGTAACTTTAGGAGCCAAATATGTGATACATAATTGTTGCCGTCATGGCTAGTCTTTTCATGATTTATTCTCAGATTCGGATAGCAATACTTCCGTATAGCAGTGGAAGAAGCTCCGTAGCCCGGATCGATGATGCCGTCGGGTGCAGATCGAGGGCTCGATTGGGGCAGAATTGAATGAAAATACGAGCGAGGGCCAGCTACTCTGGCATGGAGGGCACACATTGCAATTCCATATCCATCACCAGTTAGAGAGGAAGCGCCGAGACGAGTGAGGCTGAGACAGCTCCGGCGCCGGCGCTGGTGCTGGCAGCGGGCCCGGCGTCGTCGTCGCCGTCGCAATGGTGACGTTGAGCTTCATGCCAAGCTGGCAGTGGCTTCCCACCGTGCAGATGAACCACCTCCGGCCTGGCTTGTCGAGGGTGATGCGGTCGTCGCCGGAGTTCCATTCACAGATGGGCGCCGCCGCCTTGTTGCACGCCTTGAAGTCCGGCCCGCTCACCTCCGCCACGTTGTGGGAGCTGGAGGCGTACTTGAACGCTGCAGTGCAAATTAGGAATGTCACCGGATCAGAGCGAGGCCTATGTGCATATATGTACGTATAAGACTTTTTGATCGGCCAGCTGCGAGTACGTACCTAGTGTGTCGCCGACTGTGAACTGCTTGCCCTCGGCCCAGGCGGCGTAGTCGAACCCGAGCGTCCAGCCATGGCTGTCGCCCACGACGTGATCCGTGGCGGAGGTGAGCGTGGACAGCAAGACGAGGGCCATCGAGGCGGACAGTGCAGCCTGCATTAGCTTGGAAGCCATGGAAACGGATGTGTGCCTGCTGATGGTCTCTCTCTTTTTTTCTCTCTCTCTTTGCTGTGCGTATGTGGCGATGCCTTGAGTTGAGAAGCTTGTATTCAGCTGCATATATATAGGTGACCATGGAGAGAGCTTGTTTGTTTGGTTCCCAGGATGTTGGAGAATCGGTCAGTGCCTAGCTGCACTGCTGCGACGGTCTCCACGATGCAGGCTCAGGGACACACAGGCCAAGTCAAGCATTTGTAGTTTGTTGGACATGCCCATGTCCTCTACTGCATTCTCTCTCTCTCTCTCTGCATTTCCATGCCCTTGTCCTTGGCGAATCTTTTTGCTAATTTGATAGTTTTTTTAAACTAATTATAAGATTAACACAGGTTGACTTTTATCTCCAAAACTAGCACATTTCGAGGTGCCGTTGCCGTGCCGGGCGCCTCAAATACACTTCGAGGCGCCATGCATGCATGGTGGCGCCTCAAGGTTGCCACACTGGCACCTGCAGCGCCGCATGCAACTGACGTGGCAAGATGCTGATGCGCCTTTCATGGTGGCGCGTCAAGCAGGCCTCAAAAATGCGTCAGCCATGTAGTTGAGGAATCAATGTCTGCAGTGCACGGGAGCCCAGCTGCTGCACGTCAGTCTCACCAGTCACATCGCTAGGGACTACAGCCACACAAGCCCCCGACACAGGCACCACAGGTCCACAGGCACAAGCACACAACCTTGTCTGTACTGTACTCCCGCTACTACACGATACTGTACAAGCCCCTCTTCACACTCTCACACGTTTTTATGTAGTACCATTCACAGTAATTTTTTTTTTTTTGCTACCCACGTACATCCGATCTTTTCCCACTCGACTCTCGCACAAAGCTTTTTTTGTTGTACCTATTATTTTTGTTAACTAATTTTTTATTGGCGATGAAGAACGTGACAAATCACTCTATTCTTGTAACCACGTGATGGAACACCTAATTGGCAATAAATAAAAAATTGAGTGACTTCTTTGTATGCAACACTTTTATTGTCATGACCCATGGGTTTAAATCAAATGAAGAAAAAGAATAACCGAATAAAAAAATTGAAAAAAAAATATCGAAGGAGGAACAAATAAAATATACAAAAAAATAAAAACAAAAAATATTCAAATTATTTCTATGCAAGCCAAATTGAAATAATCAGATAACTATTCAAAAAAATTTAGCCATTTTTTTGGTACGAATAATCAATTTACACTATCTTGAAAAACAAAGATCTATACTTAATAAAATAAAAAAATTATTCTAAAAGTATCTCTAATAATAAATTAAATCATAATAAATAAGTAATATTTTTAACCAATTTTAAATAAGACAAATAAAATTGGTAGAATCAAATAAATGCATTTATTTATGGGCAGGGAATATATCCTATACAAGTCTACAAGTCAGTAGCCCCTATCTCTCCCTCTCTCTCCGCGCATGCACTCACAGATGAGCCCATCACATCCATCTCTCTCTCTCCGTTGGTGGCCGCGACACATACTCATTCTCGCTTTTCAGAAGTCAAAGTTTTCAAAATATCGACAATTATATATTAAAATATATAAATATTTATGTTAAGTAATTAGTATCGTCGGAAAGATCTTTTAAGTCTAGTTTTTTAACAAATTTATTTGAAGATTTAAATGTTGCACATATTTTTACAAACATAGTCAAAGTTAAAAAGTTTGACCGCACGCTTCCCATAGTGACATCTATTTAGAGATGGAGGGTGTAGGGTAGTAATGCACCCGCACAGTATACAAGTGAGAGAGCTGAGGCATGGGCATGGAAATGAATAGTGACGTTTGGATTTGACGGAAGGATAAAAGGCTAGTACTACTATGCAAACTATGCAAGTACCCGTATACAGTAAAAGCATACTAGCATTCAGTCAACTGCATGGCTCACGGGCCTTTGCAGCTTGCGCGAGGTTGACGCGCCACCATGAAAGGCGCATCAGCCTTTTGCCACGTCAGTTGCATGCGGCACTGCAGGTGCGGCGTGTGGCAGCTCTTGAGGCGCCACCATGCATGGCGCCTCGAGTGTATTTGAGGCGCCATTGGCAACGGCGCCTCCAAATGTGCTAGTTTTGGAGATAAAAGTCAACCCGTGTTAATCCTATAATTAGTTTAAAAACTGTCAAATTAGCAAAAAGATTCTCCTTGGCGGCCTGTGCAATGCAAACTGTAGTGCAGTGAAAAACTTTGCATTGGAGTAATCGATGACAAAAAGGGAAAGAATGGAAGCATCTCATCTACTGTAGAAAACAAGCGTGTTGTTTGACATGGTCTCAGTGCCGCCACGCCTATTCGCTTCGAACTAGGGTCAAGCGTATTCCTTCGAGATGAACACATGAGATAGAGCGAGAAGGGGCGGTGGCCTGTGTCCGGCGGTGCCACGGCGGTTCCGTGGTCGCGCTGGGGCGTCGGGGGCGTCGGTGTGTGGGAGGGTGGCGGCCGCAAGGCAACGGCGGCGTCGGGCCGCGGTATCGCGGACAGCTCCGGTGGCCGCGTGGCCGGCGTGGTGGCGGGCACGGTGGCGGTCTGGGGTGCGCAGAGAGGGGTCGTGGTCGGTGCGTTGGTGCCGGCGATGGCTTCGGCCCGGGTGCTCTTGGCTCTGTCGACCGGGTGGCCCCCACCGTGCGTCGCATTCTCGGGTGGCGGCCCGCGATGGTGGGATCACGGGCATCCTCTGTGCGCGGGGCGACGGGTGTGCGGCAAGGCGGTTGGCGGTGCCCTTCTCCTCGACGGCAATACTATTCGCCGCCCTTGGTGGCGGGGTTGGGGCGATCGGCGGTTGCGGCTGGGTGCCATGGTGGTGCCTTCGGCGGTGTCGGGCTTCTCCCAGAGGCGATGCGGAGACGGGTAGCGTGGACTACTTTGTCACGGCCATGAGAGTGCAGCAAGCATGGTGCGGTTCGGGCGAAAGCTCCCCACCGTGGTGGCAATGGTGGCGGCGCCCTTGGGCGTCGTGTTCCCTCCGGGGCGCCATTCAAGGATACCATGTCTTTGCGGCATGGGGTCTCATGGTGAAAACCCGTCCTCTACGGACGTGCGACGACGGCGCCATTGGTGTCGTGTCCTCCTTGGAGGCGTCACAACTAGAGACCCGTCTCGGCTTGTGGCGATGGTGATGGTCGGTTGGAGGTGTTGCCTGGCGCGTGGAGGCCATGAAGGTGCGTGGTCCGTGTTGGCGGGGAAGGTGCGAGAGGGCCCCCGGCGGCTTGAGGTCTTGTGTTGGCGCGCCAAGGTGCCAGTTGTGATCTCGGTAACGGCCGAAAGTGAAGGTTGATCTCGGAGTGGTTTCGGATGTCCGAGTCCCCTAACGGTGGAGTGAGGCGTTGGCGAGGCGGCGAGGCCCCCACGCAAAGTGGTTGGGATCGGTGGTTTCCGATGGTGCCGCGATGGGGTTCTTTAGCTTGATGTTGGAGCTGGGAGATCGACGATCGGGCGTGCGACTTGAGGAGGATAGCCCCAAGGCGGAGGAGTCCAGTGGTTGTTCGAGATTGCGGCTGGCCGCGGCTTTAGACGTGGCACTGGCGTTGGTGACGGCTGGCAGCAGATTCTCATCGGCTTGCTTTCGGCCCCTTTCCCGGGTAGTGGTGGTGTCCCTTTGTGTTGTGTTTGTTTTTCTTTTTCTTTTCTTTGGTGCATTTGCCACGGTTTGTTGCCTTAGTGGAGTGGTGGCTCGTGGTCGAAGTCCCAATCCGATCGGCGGCGGTGTTAGAGCCTCGTGTTGATGACCCAATCCAACCGAGCGGTTTTTTCTTTGTATATCTTACTCTCATCCGCGTCGTGCTAGTTGAGTTGTTTTTAGTGGTTGCCAGTAGTAGGGAGAGTGGAACACTCCCCTAAGATTGAGTTGAGTGGGCGCTAGTTATGGCGCAAGTTGAGTTGTTTTGGTACCAGGTGTCCGGATGGTGTAGGGTACCCTCTATATTTATATGGTTTTTTTCGGCCCGGTTTCCGGTCAAAAAACTGGGCTGGCATTTGCCTTTTCTTTTATTCGTCTAATAGAAATCGCGGCAAAGCTTTTGCCGTCCCTTTCTAAAAAGACAGAGCAGAAGGGGTGCAATGCAAGCAGTTGTAATTTTTTTCAATCAGCGGCAACCGCCAAACCGTCTTCCTTTATATTTCTGCATCTAAGACCGGCCCATCTAAACCCATTTTCGGCCCATGTAGAGATTCCG
This sequence comes from Hyparrhenia diplandra, assembly GCA_015847255.1. Lineage (NCBI taxonomy): Eukaryota > Viridiplantae > Streptophyta > Magnoliopsida > Poales > Poaceae > Hyparrhenia > Hyparrhenia diplandra. The sequence continues at coordinate 87,871 of JADLZK010001922.1, forward strand.
TTCCATGGGCCGATCAACGAGCGAATGCGCCTCCCCCAACTTCCAACGCCGCCACCATCATCATTTTTTCGGTTTCTCTTCTCCCTCGGAGACCAACCGACCGACAGAGCGACGAAGAAACTGACGACTCTCCAATTCCATGGATATGGAGCACCACTCGACGGATCAAGAACACCGCCAGATTCAAGAGCACCACGCCCAAGCCCAACGCTCTAACGATTCTGCTTCCTCCTCCGCAGCATCATGCAATCCGATCAGGCGCGCTGCCGAGTGCATGACTGGACCAGGGCCAAGGGAAGAAGCTTGCGGCCGGCTTCGATCCCTGATGCCGTCCTGCTTGCGTGGCAGCCCGTCAGGGCCTCCGCCGCCGCCGGCGGCGAGGGTGCACCAAGTCTGGCCCGGGAAGAACGTACGTACGTAGGCATTCGAATTTAGCACCCCGGCCCAGCGCTCTATTTCAGTGCTCCTCTCTGATTACCAATTTGCAATGTGTGTAGGTGTTCTTCTTGGACGGCCGTGTGATCTGCGGGCCAAACCCGCGAGGCTTGATCCTGACAGCCATGGCGATCTTGCTCTCAGAATGGATCTTCCTGTGCTACGTCGCCGTCGATCCGTCCTCATCGGCGCACCCGGCTCTCGTCTCCACGGCTTCCCTTGTCCTGTTGGCAACTGTCAGTATACATACATGATCTCGCTCGATCGTCACGGTCTACGCTCTCTGTCACTGATCTCCCTCCCATTCGTCACGAACTGATACAAACACTGCCATGTTTGTTGTTCACGTAGGTGACTGCTAGTTTCGCAATGGCCGCCACAAGGGACCCCGGAATCATACCAAGAAACAACAATCCGGCTGCAGTTTCGCCTTCATCAATAGAAGATGGAACTGCAGGTTCTGACAGAAATCTGAGTCGTCGGTTCATCGTCGTCAATGGCGTCGAGGTGCGGCTCAACTTCTGCCGGACCTGCAAAATCCACCGCCCTCCCAGAAGCTACCACTGCGCCGTCTGCGACAACTGCGTCGACAAGTTCGATCAACACTGCCCCTGGATAAGCCAGTGCGTAGGGCTGGTATATATATCATCGTGCTTCTCTGTCTGACACCAACTGAACCTCGTATATCCATTGCCTTCAGAGAGTAATGCTTTGGTGTTTAATTTGATTTCTTGCTTCTGCAGAGAAACTACAGGTTCTACTTGCTGCTGATATGCTCGGCGCTAGCGTTCTACGCGTTCATACTCACCTTCTCGGTGACAAGAATCAGAGCCAAGTTGGACGCTGCCAATGCTCAAGTCTTCAGTTATTTGTTCACAACCTTGCCTGAAACGTCTGCACTTGCAGCACTCAGCTTCATGGCTGTCTGTGTCCTGGTGTGCCTTCTAGCCTCACATGCCTGCCTTGTAGCCAAAAACATGGTACGTGCATATACAAATAACCTTTGACTTGTGAATAATGTGATTCTCTGTCATGTTTACACGTTTCTCAGATACAAATAGTCCAGGAAGTTCCACCTTTCCACCTTGAATTGTGTATGAGTATAGAAAAGAACTAGCAATAAACACCAACTTAGCAAATATACTTCTTCTTACGAGTTATGTAAACTTAGCAAACACGGTGCCATGAATTTTCAGCACTAGAGACTGAACTTGTCATATACTGATCCCTCTTGTTTGTTTTGTATCAAAACATTGTAAGTAAAACTCACTGTCAAAATATATACTCTTAAAGACTTTCAGAACCTTAGTCATTTTTTTTTTTTGAAAAGATTAGTCAAAATTTGCAATCGGGGTAGAAAAATTGCGGTAGCTACCAAAGCAAGTCTCTGTGGTAGCTAACAAAAGAGGTCCCATTTCTCTGAGTTTTGTGCAGACTAGCCATGAGAGGTACAAAGGGCTGTACCGTAGCTCGCCCAATCCCTACGACAAGGGAGTTGTTGGGAACATCAAGGAGTTCCTGTTTGACAAACTCCCGCCTCCAAGAGTCGATTTCAGAGCCGCCGCCGAGGCCGGGCTAAACTTTGGTTCATCAGTTCAGCCCTCAGCCGGTGGCGACATCGACGACGGCGAGCTAAACTTTGGTTCCTCAAGGTGACGTGCAAGTAGGCTCAACCAGTGCAGGATCAGTGCGAAGAGCTCGTGACGTGGACTGTTTTTATATCACACTCTTTGAGGAAACAACTAGTAGTAGAAGAGAAGGGAATGCACTTGTACCTAGTTTAGAAAGACTTTAACGAACCAATATATAGGGATCTTTTTTTGGTGCGGTAAAAAAAAATTTCACGATCGTCTTTTTTTTCGAACCAGGGACCTTCCCATTTCCATTACATTAGAACGGAAATACAGCAACGTTTAGACGTGTTCAGAAAGCAAAAGAACGAACAGAATTGTAAGTGACTACCAAGCCAAACCTGGGGGAACATGTTAACCCCCGACCATCCCCCAGCCATACCCAGGCACAAAGAGACGCAAGATGACTATCCTGTTACAACACATCATTAACATGCTTCGACTACTCCTGGTTGCCATCATCCACGTTTGCTTCAGCTTCATTTGTCAGTCGCAGGGTTGGGTTGGGGGTCTTGGTGGAGCAGGTTGATCGAGAGCTGGAGAGTAGCCTCGACAGCGGGTCCATTCTTCCTTGTCTTCCTCCTTTAGTAAACCTGCCCAAAAACTTCATTAAAGCACATGCATGGCTGATAATCTCAAGTGGAGTATGCAGCCGTTTTCCTTCAAAGCAAACATCATTTCTTTTTTTCCAGATGGCACAGCATATTGCTGCCATACCAATTGCATGAAAACTGTTTACCATTAGGAATCCACTTATCACACCACATCCAGCCCTGTTCTAGGGATGAAGGAATGTGAGTAGCACCAATACCAGTAGCAATAGTGGCCCAAATGCTCTTAGCAATAGGACAAGTAAACAAAAGATGGTCAACAGTTTCAAGATGATGACAAAAGTAACATGTAAGGTCTCCCCTGCCAGTTTCTTTTTAGCATATTTTCCTTTGTCAAGATAGCTTTGTTGGCTACTAGCCACAGAAAAATCTTGATCTTTGGGGAACTTTAGCTTTCCAGATTCTTCTATGATCTAAACCACTTTCATTAGTATTTAGAGCATTATACATGGACTTAACAGTGAATTTACCACTTTTCTCTAATTTCCGTGTACTCGACATCAGGACCCTTTCTAATGCTTTTGGCCCAGGATCTCATCCTTGAGTTTTGACCACTCAGAATTGAGATTATCAGGAAGCCATCGAGTAAAGGATATGATAGAAGATCCATCAAGGAATTGTGCTACACTAATGTCTTTCTGTTCACATAGTTTGTATAAGACAGGATGGTTCTCAGACAAAGGCTTGTCTTGAAGCCAAATATCATGCCATAATGATGTTTTCTTTCCATCTTTAACACTCATTTTCCTGCCTTGTAGATATAAATGTTTTACCACACATTTCACGATCGTCTATGCAGTAAAACGTAAAAGGATCGATGCGGTGTGATTATGTTTCTATATTCCATTTAATTAACTAAACTTTCTCTTCGCTAAGCGGCCCAGCGTGGCAAGCAGTCCATTTTAGATATTTTATCAATTTATTTTAGATACTAGAGGTGAAAATTCATTTTAAATATGATCGAGATGTACGACAAAGCTCTCTTCGGTCCCTTTTTGGTAGTAAAGCTTTTTTTTTAGAAAAAAACAACATGAGGTACTCTCTAGGTGAAACTGAGCTATTTTGAGAAAAATGTTTGGTAAAATAGGTTCACCAATAACTTTATGCATGGATATGTGAAATAATTAAATAAGAGAGCTATGATAAGCTATTATTTTCAGCTTTCTTCCACTTCATCCCCTTGTGACAATAGATATGTGTTTGGCAAGAAAAAAAAAGCTCACAACAGCTCATGAAGCTGTCGTGAGCTGTACCACATTTCTTCTCTTAAAGCATTCACCCATAGACGTGTGTCAAGTCGTCTTTTTTTGGACAGAGCAAATGCCAAAAGAGCCACACCATGAGCTGCTATGAGCTCTCAACTCTACCACTCATTTCTTCTCTTAGAGCATTTAGCCATAGAGCATCTAGCATGCCTCCGTGTGTCAAGTGCTATAATTGCAGTCTTTTCAGCTCTATCCCACTTCATCCCCTTGTGACAGTAGATAGGTGTTTGGCAAAAAAAAAAAAAAGAAAAAAAGAAAAAAAAGAAACTCGTTTCTTCTCTTAGAGCATTCACCCATAGACGTGTGTCAAGTCGTCTTCTTTTGGACAGAGTAAAGGCCAAAAGAGCCACACCATAAGTTATACACCTGTATTTCTTCTCTTATAGCATTCACCATAGAGCATCTAGCATGCCTATGTGTGCCAAGTGCTATAATTACAGTCTTTTTTTTTATGACAGAGTAAAGACCAAAATAGCCACACCAAACAAGCACCGGGCCGCCAAGGCACTCGAGAGCTGCTCGAGCCAAGTTGGCACGGAGGAAAGGGCATCGTAGTACACACACGTGTAACCCTGAGCACGAGATAACGCCACTCGTGGATCTCAAATCACTGGCTGGGGCACTGGGCGCTGGTGTTGCACTCCAGAGTCCCGGGGCTCCCGGCTCCGTCGCCAAGCCTGGCACTGCTGGACTGGAGCGAACCTCCCATCGATCACGTCGATCCGTGGCACGTAGCGCTCGCCATTGGCACATCAAAGAAGAAAAGAATACGCACAGGCTTTGCTTCACATTTCGACCGGCATGTCGGCTTCCTGCAGGCAAGGCAGGGGCATCCGGGCAGGGGCATATTCAGCCATGCATCTGCTCCCTGCCTGCCGCGCGGCGGGCGAATCTCCCTGCTCTGGTGAGCAGAGCAGCAGGAGCCTGCCGCCAATCGCCGGACTCCGCATCCCGCGTCTTGTCACACCTTCGTTCCGCCTTATCCATCCACTTGTGTTGTGCGCCATCACTGGCCTCGCTTCCTCTGCTGATGTATATTTTTTGTTGGAGTTTTACATGGTTTTGGCTTATTTTGTTGTACTAGTTAAAGATAAGAGACAAAAGAAGCTTCATAAATAATGACATGAATAATTCAGCGGATGTAGCCTAATGGGATTCGGACAACTCGCTAAGAAAGCCCATTAGGATGTATTTAAATTTTCTCACTTCGCTTAATGCAATGTGTGTGAATGGTACGCTTTTGGAAAAAAAAAAGAGAGGAAAGGGCTGAAACCATGAGAAGAGGCCTTACTGTCAGTCACAAATACGTGAGCTCCAACAATATAATACAGTAACAACATTTAAAACATGCATCAATGTTAACAGCTCAGTAGACGACAGAACAACAATTTCACCTATTAAGGCGTCTCTACGTACAGTACTCAGACTACTCACTCACTCCGTCTTCAAATTCAAAATCATGGCCGAGTTGCACAACCGCAAAAAGCGTGGTCTTTTTTTCTTTTAGGGAATGGAGTAGATAGCAGTACGGGCTGCAACGATAGTACTGTACTGTATAGCATGTCTTATTCCTACTCTCCCCGGAAAGAGCTACTAGATGACCCTTCATGCAAAAGGAAAATACATGTGGATATACATAACTGTACGTGTATGATATGATGGGTGGAGCAACAATTCCACTGCTACTTAGTGTGTGGAATATTTTGTCGGCACGTACTTTTCATGTTCACGCAGAAACACAACAAGGTATGCTGTTTTTTTTTTTGAGTATAACAAGAAGTGTGTTTAGTTGGTGAAATATTTTGAGTTCGACTACTGTAGCACTTTTCAGGTTTGCTTTTCAACAACTAAACATGGCCAAGGTATGCACTTGATCATGGTGGTGTAAATAAAGTTAAAAGCTACATATATAGGCCCTCTTATACTACCTTCTTTTCTCTAATCTTGGATCAGGAAAGCAAATACTCGCGACTACAAATATACTTGCGGTTTCATTATGTTCATCGGAGTCACTATAGGCATATTTTTTCAATTGACACACGCAATGGAATCATTGTTGGACCTACTAGATCATTAGCGAGAACGACAAGATTGAAATGCGTATGTCAACCTAGGTTTGAGTCTTAGACTCACGACGGGCAAACAAAAACATTAAGAGGTGGAGAATGCTCACTTGCTTTGTGCCCACACTCTGTAAACCAGAAATTTCACAAGCGAGAGACGTGACACCTGTAACTCATATCATCTCCGAGTTGGAGCTCATATAAAAGCCAAACTGGTTTACCCAGTCCCCCATGTGTTTTCAGTTTCTTTAGTAGTTTTTTTTTAACAATTTCTTTAGTTGTCGTGTAAAGACTACTCCCTCCGTCCCTTTTATATATGTCGCCGGGAAACGTGTTTGTGAGGGAAACACGGTTTTCTAGGAGACAAACATTTAGGGGACAGAGGGAGTATGTGCTACGTTGTGTTGCTTTATAAAAAAGCAGGGATAAAAAAAAAAAAAAAAAAAAAAAAAAACCCTCAGTTCGGCTTGGTTGGTCAAGTGCATATGTGTTAATGACTAGCTTGAGTTAAATATGAAGTGGTATGTCATGAGCCGATGAGAAAGATCAGCCTCAGTATGATGTGATCTTGATGACACCAGAGTTGTGTCTTGGACTTGTTGGCCGATGTAGGGCAACCCGATCGACGAAATGTTATATGCCAAAACGCATCAACTTGCTGAAGGGGTAATGCTAGAGTACAGAAGAAGAAGAGATGGGTGCCACCAGATAGGGGTTGGATGAAAATCAATGTTGATGGGGCTTATTTACCCAATTCAGGTGCCGCGGCGATTGGAGTTATCATCAGAGACCAGGAGGGGCGCGTACAACTTGCCGCTTGGCGTCGCCTTCGCCAGTGCTAGGATGCGGAGGAGGCAGAAGTTGTAGCTTGTTGTGAAGGATTATCTCTTGCAGCGCGCTAGCCGAACATCCCAATGGTGCTTGAGGCGGATTGTGCGGTGATTGCTGAGAAGCTACGTTGTTCTACGATTGATTGCTCTGTGCATTGGGCTACAGTCGAGGAGGCAAGGCGGCGTATGCAGGAGCTGAACCAAGTCCAAGTTGTCAAGATCAGCCGGGATCAAAACAATACAGCACATCAGTCAGCGCATCATGCCATCAGGTCTAGTAGCAGTGAGGTCTTTTTTTCTTCTTTTCCAGACTTTGTTGAGTCATTTGCTTGTAACGATACTATTTAATTTTTAATAAAGTTATGTTTCGCAAAAAAAAAAAAAAAAAAAACGCATCAACTTGCTGGACTTGATGATCAGAGAGATTGTGCCTTCAGAGTTCAGACTTGTTGGACTTGCTATGCCAAACGGCAGCAAAACAAATTAGCATCCGAAACGACGAAACAGCCCGTGCGTGGATCTGCTGGTCGCTGTGCGGCAGCTGTAATCTTGTCTCCGTTCAGCGCACTACTCGCAGCACTGGTCCACTGCACTGTACGCGGGCCCTGTCCCCTCGCCTGTGACAACAAATATACGTGCCGCCCAGTGCCGAGTGCTTGCCATCTCAGCTGCCAAGCCACACACAGCAGCTCTCCCTCTTGTTCTCTGTTTCTCTTCCAATTAGCATAGTGTTGGAGTTGGAGATCTATGGCCGGAGTGCGGGAAGAAGAGTTCGACGAGGGAGATGTGTGGGACGTGCTGCAGCAGGATAACCATCCTGCGGCGGCGGCGCTCATGGCAACCACTCCACCGCCAAGGATTAGGAGGGGCAGTAACAAGGGCAAGAAGGTTGTTGCGTCGTCGTCGTCGTCCAAGGACGAGTCGTCGGTTGCAGGTGGCTGCGCGAGCAGGAGGGGCAAGGGAAGGTCGTCGGCGCCAGTGGCCATTCCGGCAAGCAGGCAGCGAGGCGGCGGCAACAGGGAGGGAGACGAGGAGGAGGACGACGACGACGGAGGAGAGATGCTGCCTCCGCATGAGTGGCTGGCGAGGAAGATGGAGCGGATGGGCGTGGCGTCGCCGCCGAACCAGGCGGGGAGGAGCAAGGGGCGGAGCTGACCAAGGTCAGGGACGCCGTGCTCCCCAAGACCGCCTTCTCTGAGCGGTAGCTTATCACTCGATTAGTATTAAGCTTAAGCTATTAGCTAGGTGGTCAATAAGCATCCATGCATCTATATCTACGTACACTGGCACACTACTAGTAACTAACAAGGCATATATATATATATGCATGTTCCTTGCTCAAGCTACTAGCTACTACGTGTAATCGTGTATGTACAATAAGATGCATGAATGCCTTAAAATTCCTAGCTATATAGGTCATTGACATGCATTCTCGATCATTTAGCAGGGTGTTGTATAGGAAGTGGTGGCTTCTTTTTGGGGAATTATGTATGATGGGTGGATATGTGCTCATGCAAAGAGTTTAGTTAATTTGCCCCCATGCATTATGTACTATGGAATGCATGATTAATAAATAGAGTTGTTTAGGATCTTTTCTCGATCGATCATGCGTTGGATTTGATGCATTTAACATGCATTTTGTTTGGTGATGCGCCTGGCCTGATGATGCTAAGTAACTATAGGTAACTAGTTTGAGCTGTTGCTGGTCCCGTGGATGACATAAACATATAGACATAGTACTCCTATCTATATGCGCGTGTATTTGTGCTATGCACAGTTTGTACTTTCGTAGGCTGCATTGCAGTCACTCCCCCACTACGGAGTATACGGACTACCGAGCCACATGCCTTGTCTATACTCTCTTTATGATCTGATCTTATCTGCTGGTTGGCACTGTTGCCTTCTGCTCTATGCATCTCAGAGTGTACTTGGCCTTCACATGGCTCATGCATGTTCCATGATACAAGGACATATATGTGAGCATCGAAGACTTATGATCGATGTATAAGGTTGTGTTTGGTTTTAACTTCCAAAAGGTGTTTCTGTTGGGGGGAAAAAAAGAGAACACCAACTATATTTTCCAATAGCGACTGTTTCCATGTAGCCTAATTTTCATAGCAATCTAGTATAGCATTTCTAAACTCGTCTCATACTTTTTCTTTACACATTGACGCCTGGATCTTAAAAGAACTTTGATTAAATTTAGCGACTAAATATTTATCAATTTAACCAAATGTATCTAACGCCTTCTGTAGTGTGAGGGTAGTGCTAAACAAATACCAGGTCCCACAGCAAAAATGGGAATCGCGCTCTTCAAGTGTTGCAAAATGTGCAGAATAGCAGTCATCACTCTATGGCCCACAGGTAGTCAGATACAACCTTTTCTCTCAGCTTTTCTTATGAAGTACTAGACCAACACAGACCAAAGCAGTACACTACTGTAATTATTATTTTTATTTGTTTAGTCAATAAGCAACGCTTCTTGTTGTACATTCATGGCTCCCAAAATTTCTAGATTGGGCATCGGCAGCTGCAATGTTCAAGCATCACTAGAAGTGCTGCCCAAAACCAAAAAAGCTACTCCCTCCGTTCCACAATACTTGCAATTCTTTGACTCATATAAGTTTGTGTTTTGATCGCTTTCGTCTTATTCAAATTTTTATGTAAATTATAAAACAAACAAAACGTCATTACAATATCTTTAGTGATGTAATAAGTCATAACAAAAGTGGTAGTATTTATTAAAAAAAGTTGAATAAGGCGGAGTCAAACACGCTTTATATGAATCAAAAAAATTGCAAAGACGTGGAACGGAGGGAGTATTTCAAGCATCACTTGCACACTACACCGCGGAAGATGAAGTGCTGCTAGCAACCAAACAGCCCTGCATCACGGAACATGCTCCAGAAATGCAACAAGAGAAGGCAGGCTTCGCAACAGTTCCAATCGCTAATTGGGCCCGGCCCAAATAGACGTGCAGCACTAGGCCCAGGATTCCGATCCTTCGTAGCTCAAACTACCCACGTACACGTACTAGTACCAAAGTTCTTCTGATCCCCAAATCGTGTGTTTGACTGTTTGTTTCCAAAATCAGTTAACCGTCCATCATGATTATCTATCTTTGCGACCATATTAAAAAGTAATTATGCTAATCCATATATTCCATTTTTCAAATTAAGAGGGATAATGAAGTCTACTTTAACTGTAGTTTTAATGCAATCAAATTCATATTGCGAAAGGAGTTCAATTATATTAAGTTCACAAAAAGGAGTTCAATTATATATATTACATAATACTCCGTATTATCTACAAAAACTAATGTTGTAAAAAGAGTACCCTAGGTTTTTGGGAAAAAAAAAAAAAAACAAAAAACAAAAGGAGTTGTTTACGCAATAGTACAATCCCAATTCGAGGGGCATTGGCGTAAAAGCCTCGCAATAAAGGTCATAATAAATAGCGGCCACACGCCATCCCCACCGAACCCTACCGCGAGTTCGCTCCCCTTCTCCTGCCGTCTGCTTCCGCCGATCGACTTGACCCATCGATTTCGCCGACCTCTCGACCCGATCGGCTCCACTGATCGTAGCTCGTCGCTCGGTGAGCCCCTCGATCGATTTTCCCCCAAAATAGCTGCCGGAGTTCGGGAGAATTCGGCGGGTTTAACTACCTGTTCGTCAGTTTGATGCTATCCTTGACCGATTTCATCTTTGCCGTTGACTTGTTAGGTTGTTGATGGCGAAGACGTCTTTCAAGATGGAGCACGAGCTCGGTTGGTTTGCTTCTACTCTCTTGTCTCGTGTGCTGTTAATTGCGTGGTCCGGAATTGGGCCTCTTCCTGTCGTAGGGTGGTTGTATTGCTATAAACGGGCTCATATATTGGGTTGAAGTTGGCGATGGTATAGTAGATTAGATTGAATTGGCATTATGGTAGATTGGATTACTTCAACGATGGTGGTATGCTTATGTCGGACTGAACTCATTGATGATTGGAGCTTGAGTTGGCGGTTTCTCTCAAGAGGCATGTGGATAATTGTTATGTTCTTTTTGGGGGAATTAAGGGTTTGTTTCCTGTCTGTGTTGCTTTCCTAAGTTTATGGGGTTGTGGTTTTAGATGTTATGTGCACTGACCTGTTCTTGAATTGAATTATGTAATGCAGCTACTCTGGTTTAGGTTACTCTGCTTCTATGTTTTCTGTTCTAACACAGCCTGCTCTTTTGATCTTTCGTCAACCTGTTTCTATGTGGACCTATTGGGGACAGACCATCAAGTTGATTTGAATTCTGCCATATTTCAGTTTGTGTTATCATTTATTGTTTTTATAATTTGCTAAACCTTTGAGCAGGGTGTTCAATCTGTTGTTTTTTAAAGAAGTTTTGCATAGCCATCCATTCATCTGCTTTATATATGTTCTCTCTGTTCCAACAAATATGTAATTTGGATCAAACTGGTAGCTTTTGTTTTGGTTTTATAAGTACTGTTGTGTAGCTTGTGCATATGTTCTTTCTGAGAACAATTTTTTTTTGGGGGAAGAAGGCTTTGATCAATGGAATATCAGTTTGTTTATTTATGCTTTCATGAGATTCCAGATAGTAGTATATTCATGTTTTGGCATTTGATTTGCATGAGTAATTTATGTTATATATAATGTACATGGTCTACATTTTTTTGACGCTAGTGTACTCGCATTGGTTCGTGGATTGAATTACTGGTTTTCAACTTATGGCTACCACTGTGCTTGGTCTATTTACTGCACCTCGTAACCTGGAAGAATTCATAGGATACTTCTGCTCCTATTTGTACATGTAGTTGAAGACAAGATGTGTGTGTCGGCCTCAATTTGTTCTCACCTTTTTTTGGTGGCAATATCTTCGCCTTTTCTTAACTTCTGAACATTATTTACTATTACAGAAAAAGGCAGGGCGAATCTGCCAGGATCAGGGATAAGTACCCTGACAGAATTCCTGTAAGATATTTCAGCAATTTTTCCTTTCATTTTTATGCACGCATGCTTGGTTGTTGATTTTGCCATCAACGTTTTCAGGTGATTGTTGAGAAAGCTGGCAAGACTGATGTCCCTGAGATTGATAAGAAGAAGTAAGCTGTCATCTAGATATCTCATACGTTCTGGTAGTTTTTGCTATGTTTATTTAAAATCTCTATGCAACCATAATCTGCATGCTGGTCATATTCAGATGACATACCATGGTGTGTCTTTCCATGTTTTTTCTTGACTGGGGTTTTGAAAACATGACTAATCCATATATTCGTTGCTTTCTGGATCTAAACTATTTTCTTTGACATTGGTCCATATTTTTTAACACCTGCAGGTACCTTGTCCCAGCTGATCTCACTGTTGGCCAGTTTGTCTATGTGGTGAGGAAGAGGATCAAGCTGAGCCCAGAGAAGGCTATCTTCGTCTTTGTGAAGAACACCTTGCCGCCAACTGGTATAAATTGAACAAACATCGCTATCCATTCATTGTTGTTGTTCCTGCGTTGTTATGTTCTCATTTATTAATACTCTCTTGTGACAGCCTCTTTGATGTCTGCAATCTACGAAGAAAACAAGGACGAGGATGGCTTCCTCTACATGACCTACAGTGGCGAGAACACCTTTGGCTCTGCCTAGCAACCGTCCCCTGCCACTGTAAATAAATGAGCATGATGGGGCTGCTGCTATCGTAAACATGTGTACATACCCTCAGGTCTCTAGTATGCTGCTGCCGGATTGCTTCAATGGCTTCAATCTGTCCTTAGTTTCAATGGCTTCGATCTGTCCTTAGCTTCCAAGTGTTTGGATTTCTCTTGTGATACTGATTCCCTTCGGTAATGAAACATTTGCTTATTCCACTATTACGTTGGGTCTCATCTGATGTGTGCTTGGTGTTTATTTTTTGTTCCGTCGTTGTGTTTGTTTCAAGCTGCAATCTGCTGACGGCCAAGCCATTTTCTTGATTGAACCGATAGATTCCCATACTAGACAGAACTATGCCTGTGTTTGATTTTGGTTGGCTGAGAAAAAGAATGCAATTCTAGTACATTAAGTTGAAATCTCTTGATGTTTTGGCTAACTATATATATTTTTTTGAAAAAACTATTAATGGGAACAAATAGTATCATCAGATTTGTCATTGAGATATATATTCGTAGTGTACCTTGTGGTGTCATAATTATTAACATTTTTATCCATGTATTGAATATTGATATTGACCATTTTAACAAAGAACGCATAATTTCATTTGTAATTCCTAAGCTTAGACTTTTTATTGTTTACAAGATCCTAAGCTTAGACGTTGGTCTTCTCACCTTCCTCTCACGATGGAATTGGAAAACTGCCTTGCACCTCCAGGCATTATTCCCCAATGGGCCCTTTCAAAGCATCAGATCATGAACTTCCATTGCAGCAAACGAACAAACAATATTTAATTTCCCTAACTTCTAACGAGTATATATAAGCATGTTTTCTCATTCACTCATGAGAGTGTTAGCTAGATATAGATGCGGCTACTAATATCCTAGTTTTGAGAACGGACCGGTGGTGATCGAACCGGTGAGGCCGTCGGTTCAATGGTTCATTGGTCCAACCGTTTAGAACCGTTTGAGGCATTTGGTCCGATAATAATGAACCGTTTTATCGAACCGGACACAAATTTTTTGAACCGGTATATATATATATATATATATATATATATATATATATATACATATATTATATTAGGAGCCCTGGGCTTCCCTTAGTTATTGAAAGCCCTGACCCAACCAGCTGGTCCGGTTGCACCAAACCAGCTCCCTACCCACCCAACAATCTAGCCCAACAACATGTCGGCCCACCAGGCCCATCCGTCCGGACCATGTATATATTTATGCCCCACCAAACCCTAATCCTCTCCTAGCCCAGCCCACCCCACCCACCAGTCCACCACCACCGCGCGTCACCCCCACACCTGGAGCGTCGCGACCGCACCCCTGGCGGCGGCATCCATCCCCGCATCCTTCCCTGGCCGGCGACAACAGCATCCATCCCCGCGCCCTCCCCAGCCGGTCCTGCCATCGTGGAGCAGTCCTCCGGCGAAGCCTCCCTGCGCGGCTCGTATCCCAGCAGGACGCTAGGTGTGCGCGCCCTGCCTCTTGGAGCTCTGTGTCAGCCCTTGGAACGCGCATCGTCGGCGCGGCAGCTGCCTCCCATGGCGACGCGGCGGACTCTCGGTGCGGCGGCGGCGTGGCCTCACCCTCCCCCACCATTCTGGCAGCGGCGTTAGCCACCCGTCCACCTCCCATGGCGGATCCGCACCTCCGGGCTGTGATGGCAGCGGACCCACGGCTGCATCATCGGGACGGCCCGAGAAGCGGCGGCCTAGTCAGCGAGAGGCCCCTCCATGGTGCCGGCGGCGTGGCTCTGCTGCAGGGCCTCGCACGGCCTGGGGGCTAGTTTGGTCGCAGCTACGCCTCCGCATGCGACACGAGGACGGTCGGGGTGGACTCATCGGACGACGACGGTGCACAATGCCAGACGCGACTACCTTGCTCTGCCGCTGTAGTTCCTCACCAACCCTTGCATCGTCCCCTTCTTGGTCACCAATCCTGCGCTTTTGAGGGAGATCGATCCAGGTACTAGGTGAGACGGTCTCTGCTTTTGATCTGTCGTCTGTTTCCGCTTGATCCTGCTTACTTGATGCACCATCCAATTTAGTCCTGTAATCAAGAATTTGTTCCTCCATCTCTGTTTCCTGTAGAAGGTGTTCGTGCATGCAAATATGCAATTGAAAATGCAGAGTCTGATTCTATCAGCTTCTGAACGTAGTAATCAGGAATTGGGGTATCGATTCTAGTCGAAGTTGCTTCGGAACGATAATTTGTTAAGTATTTTATTTATTTTGTTCTTGACAGATCAGAGCGGGTGACCTCTGTCCCAGTCGTAGTAGCCTCTAGCTAGTAGATTTGTAGCGATGACAACATCCCTTCTGCACCAGCAAATAATTCTATGCATACATCAGGTTCATTTTCAGTGTGATTTACTTCATGAAGCAGTTTCTGGACCAGCTAAAATATGTTTATATGCCTTTGTTAGTGCATCCACTCTCAGTCAAAATTTATTTCTCTTTGTGCATACATTTGTTTCTATGCATAGGCAATTATAATTCTATGCATCAGTTTCTATGCCGTATCATTTAAATATAATGTGAATGCTATTGAAACTTTATTATTTCTGAATGCATAGAAATTAGAATCTTATTTGTTTGGATGCATAGAATTTTTTTGGCTGCATAGAAATTTTGAATAAGCATGCCGTCACGGATCGGGCCCTGACCCCCTTCCTCCTGCAGACGGGGCGTGCTCGTGGCTGGTCCCAGCAAGCTTGCGCACGAGTATGAGCTCGGAGGACTGACGACGGGTTGTCCCCTCTTGCACTTTTCTCACCAACTCGGCGGTGCAACCCCTCACCAACCATCGACGTCGCGGACCAGCACCTTCCCTAATGTGTGATGGCATGACCATCCTGAGGTGAGCAGACCGGACCGACAGTCGCGGCCACCCTCTTCTCAAGCAGAGGCGGCGGCCAACAAACAACAGCGTGGCCATGCTTGGCGAGGTACTTCAGCAAGTTCTTTTATGCTCCTTTGGGCCATATGTTTCATGCATTTTTAGCTTTGATCTGGTGTGTTTCTTTGCCAACAAATGGCAGTGGTGATGCTTAGCAAATATCTTTGATGGATATGCATTTAATATATTTGATGGATATACATAAAAAATTGCTCTTAGTTTTTATGCACAGTGTAATATCTTGTATGCTTCCATTGTTATTTGTGCTTGATGTTATCACTACTGTATATATATGCTTGTTATACAGTGCAACAAATTTATATGTATGCTTGATTTTTATTTTTTTAAGCCTCTTATTAAATTGACACATAACGAATAGGTTTATGTGTGATTTTTTTTATTTATATGCTTCTTGAGCCAATGGTGTAATCAAATAAGCACTGTTGATGTAGGCCATGCATGTGTAGATATGGATAAGCGAATGGATGTGGCTATGTACGTGTAATCAAGTAAGACAGTATGCTTACTATGATTTGTTCACTTTGCATGAACTAAAATTCAGTCATTTATCCATTCTGTTTACTTTGTAGTTAGAGTAGCCTTGTTGAATTGACGGTTTTGTAGGAAATGAAGAGGTGCCAGCGTAAGAAAGCATAATTTTTATGCTTTTCATTTTGAGTGTTTATGCATCTCCTTGATATGATGAGCAATGGAATTGAAATGTTAAATTTTGAATGCATGAAAATTTAGCCTTTAGTTACTCATTCATGCTGTTAAATTGTGCAGGAATTGGAAAAATCAAAGCCTATCAAACTAACTAGTGACCTTAATATGTTTTATATGCCTTTGTTTGTGTGACCATCTCAGTCAAAATTTGTTGCTGTGTGTGCATACAACAGTTTGTATGCATAGGCAATTATAATTCTATGCATTAGTTTATATGCTTTATCATTTAAGATAATGGGAATGCTATTGAAACATTATTTTTTAATGAATCGAAATTGGAATCTTAATTGTCTGGATGCATAGAAAGTTTTGGCTCCCTAGAAATTATACTGGACACTAGTTTTAGAAACTATACCTTGTAGCCCACTCTTGATTGCGAGCATAGTTTATTTTTCTTTGATTAATATGCATAAAAATTATGGAGCTTCAGTAGTCATGCTCATGCTGATGCTGTAGGTGCTCATTGCATGCCATGTCTCATGTTTTTGTCTAGCTGATGGTGTTGTAGATTGGTGTATCTACACGTCATGTGTTCCTTGAATTTATATGCCTTTGTTCATCTATTTTTTATGCAATACTAATGTCGGATCCACGTGCTTCTCAGTGAGATATTTTGTATGACAATGTTTTCTGTGATGTTTTTATCTGACTTTTGTATGCTTGTATTTCAGAAAATGAAGTCCACCGTCGGGCAACGTGCGTGTCCTCCTCCCCCGACACATTGCGGGGCGGTGTCATCCATCCCCATCCTCCCCCGACTGCCCGGTGGCGTCGTCCTTCCTGGAGATCTTGGCCCCTAGCCGTCCTAGAGGTTCGCGGTCAGCGGGGCGTCAATGGTGGGTGTGCTCTTGGCTGCGTGGATGGCGACGAGGCACAACGAGGACTGCCTGGTAGCAGCGTTGTTCGCATCCACACCTCTCCCCCACCGCAGCAAGCAGCAGCGACGGCATCCCATCCCCTCATCCACACTTGGAAATTTTCAATTTTGAACTTAAACTCTTTATTTTTTTTATTTATTTTCAGTTCTAGTTATTTTTTTTTTTTATACTAGCTTTTCATGATCCATGTTTCAAATCAATAGTAGGATTTTTTTTATATTAACATTTGTACGCGGTCTGACATAGGATTTTATGCACCTGTTCGGTTGGGTCTCCAAAGGTACCACCTACGTGAGCCTAGTCCACCTGCACGTGTGTCAGCTTGGTGGGGGCTGGATTAGAGGCTGGCTGGGGCTTCCATTAGTTATTAGGAGCCCTGGGCTCCCAATAGAATGACCCTATATATATATATATATATATATATATATATATATATATATATATATATATATATATATATATATATATATATATATATATATATATATATAATATGATTTAAATTAGCATTCAAGCAATATATATATATGTATAGTTATATATTTGACAAATGCAATAACATAATTTAACTTTGTCTTAAAATCCAAAATACATGAAGCATGGTAACCTGATAATACTACAGAAGTGACAGAATCACACATGAAGCATTGTCTTAAAATCCAAAATACATGAAGCCATATAAGTTTCATCTTCACAGTTCACACACTCATTCTAACCAGATCTGGACATTCCTTAAATAATCTAGCAGACTACCACAAGCCACAAGCAAATGAGCAATCGTAGAAGTAGAAAAATAATCGTAGAAGTAGAAGTAGCAATCGTAGCAAATGAGCTGCCTTACCTGTTGCCTGCCCTTCCGCTGGCGGCAGCGGCGCAGAAGGACCGGCTGCCGCCCGCCGCCCACGGCGGCGCCGCGGCGGCGGCGGGGCAGCTGCGACCGCCGCCCTCTCGCCTCGGCACCGCGGCCCACGCCCGGTCGCGCACGCCAGCGCTCGCGGTCCCGGTCGGGGGCGACGCGCCCGGCGCCACGCCGCCGTTCGCCGCCTCGCCGTGCCGCCCGTTCGCCGCCTCGCCCGCGCCAGCGTGCGCCCGCCCGTGGCCTCGCCCGCGCCGTGGCCTCGCCCTTGGCCCCCGCCCGCGATACTGCGCCCGTTCGCCGCCGGCGGTCAGGAGGATGCTTTGCCGCCGCCAAAAGTGAAAAATTTTCCCTCCCAATCGCTTCCCTGTAACCCCAAAACGTTATCTGAGTCACTTTTCCTATTTTGCCCTTGACTAGATAACGTTGCTCCGAGTCTGTAGAGGGTATTTTACGGAAACGTAAAAACCGCCCGGTTCAATTTGAACCGCCGGTTCACCGGTTTTACAAAAAAACCGGCGGGTTTGACCGGGTTTTTCGGTCGAATGCACGGACGGTCTTTTAAGTGACCCGAGCGGTGGAGGCTGCGGTTCGGTCATTTACGGTCGGACCGGCGGTCGGTCGGTCTGAAAAACTAGGGCTACTATACATGATTTTTATTGGTAAAACTTCAGTTCAATCGTGCCTCAGGCAATTTGAGTGCAGGCATCCCCACAGGCTCCTTGGGTTCATGGCACTAAAGCATTGATGCCTCTGTTTGTTTCTAACCGTAGTTATGTCTTCCGGTTTGCCCCATCTCTCATGTCTGTGCTTTTGCCGTCCTATCTTTTTTTTCTGTTTGGTGTTCTAATGTACCGCTTTCGGCGCTTCATCATCGGCGAAATGTAAACTACCACTTAATAAAGCATAACGTCAGAAAAATTCTAAAATAAATATAAGAAAATCTGGCACACATGCCAAGTCAATGACTTGAACTAGGGTGGATAGGTTTCATCACAAGAGAGCTAACAAACTGATCTATAATTAGTTCTTTACGTGACTAAGTATATTAAGACCGCCCCTATAATTGAAGA
The DNA here is from genome assembly GCA_015847255.1 of Hyparrhenia diplandra. Taxonomy (NCBI): domain Eukaryota; kingdom Viridiplantae; phylum Streptophyta; class Magnoliopsida; order Poales; family Poaceae; genus Hyparrhenia; species Hyparrhenia diplandra. Next base: position 106,780 of record JADLZK010001922.1, read on the forward strand.
AACGCTTTCCATAATGAACTTGACAATTTTGCTGGCGCGTCCTCTGAATGGTGCTCAAGTCTGAAGTTGCTCCTTGTACACAAAGTCACAAATCCAGTGTACGTACCAACCAAGCCAAGGGTAGCAGAAGCAGAGTCGTCTGGTACACGGTAGCAACCAGGCGATTGCAAAACGGACAACTGTAGACGTTTGATTGGAGGTACGTAGCTGCTACGTGAGGCGAAGAAATATTACGGTTGCAACGACCGGCGTGGCGCACGCGACAGATCTGGTCGCCGGTGGCAGCACGCAAGGCACCGCACAGCTGCCTGCCTGATGGGCCAGGATTCGGGGGAGAAGGCCCCCAGGAAAGTAAAAAGTCTACTTTTGGTCGCCGCCAACTTTTTGGTCGATTTTTGGTCGCCAACTTAGCGGGGATAAAGCGGGTCCTCAACTTTTGAAACCGTGCGATTTCGTCCCTCGGCGGTTTTGGACGGTGGTTTCGCTACAGTAACTCCGGTTTTACTACAGTGACCGTGGTTTCGTTTTCTTTTTTTATTTATTTAATTTGAATCTTTCAAAATCATAGTAAAAATCCTGAAAATTCATAAAATAGAAAATCAATTTTGTTGGACTCACATGAGTAGAGCTACGCAATGAATATATAATATGATATACTTTTGTACAAAGTTTTTTGCTAGAAGGTTTTGCCTTTTTTATTTTGACTCAATCTTTAAAAAATCATAGTAAATTACGAGAAAAATTATAAAATAAGAAATTCAATTTTGTTGGACTCCGCATGAGCGCGCAATAATAACGATGCGTAGTTCTTGTGGCTCTTTAAACTGGGTTAGGTTAGCTAGGTTTCTTCAGGCCGATCCAGACGTACACATTTGTAAACCTCGATGGATCTGGCCAATAAATTAAATAGTACACCTATATATCTTTATTGTGTAAATATGCTCATGTGGAGTCTAGCAAAATTATTTTTCAATTTTATGATTTTTATAATTTATTATGATTTTTAAATATTGAGCTGAAATAAATAAAAGAAAAAGGCAAAACCTTCATAGCAAAAATTTTATATTAAAGTATATCATATTATATATTCATTGCGTAGCTCTACTCATGTGGAGTCCAACAAAATTGGATTTTCTATTTTATGAATTTTCTGTGATTTACTATGATTTTGAAAGATTCAGCCGAAATAAATAAAAAAAAAAAAAACGAAACCACGGTCACTGTAGCAAAACCGGGTTACTGTAGCGAAACCACCGTCCAAACCGCCGAGGGACGAAATCTGCACGGTTTAAAGTTGAGGGGACCCGTTTTGTCGGTTTTGGAGTTAGGGGGGCCAAAATCGGACTTTCGTAAAAAGTTGGAGGGACCGCAGTAGACTTTTTCCCCAGGAAATAATGGGCGAGGAGGCGTCACCACCTCGCCTTTGGCAAAGGCACCGAGACTCCGCGAAAGAGGGCAAGAACAAAAATATCTGCAGCCTTTGCTGCGTTTTTCTCTAATTTAGTCAGCATCACGTCGCAATCCCAAGCAAACAACTGAGAGCAAGCAACGAAAAAAAAAAATCCTCTCCTATCCCCAACCCCACCCACGCAAAGCAGCAGCATTATATTATATATAGATATAGATAGTGCTAGTATACTCGTTCACTTTGGCGGAAGAAGAGGAGAAGCGAAGCAAAGCAAGCAAGAACAAGGTACTGGATCGGCAACTCCCATCTGCTTCCAGTATTTTGATCTTGTTTGCTTACTCTACTCGCTCCTTGAGCTTGATCTGGGCTGATCTGATCCTTACACCTTACTTCTTGCTCAGCGCCCGCCCGCCCCACTTATTAGATTCCATCTTGTGTTCGTCTGTGGTCTGTCTGTGCAGGGAGGAGACCAGCGAGAGGGAAGATGGCCGACGGACTGCAGCTGCTGCTGCTTGCACTCCTCGTCTCTGCAGCTGCCGCCCCTCAGGTCCGCATCCTGTTCCACTCCCGTCTCTTTTAGCTTCGCTTCTTGCTTGCTGTTTAGCTTCGCTTCTTGCCTGCTGTAAAAATTATGTAAATAGAATACAGTACAACACTACGAAGGCAATAACTGAACAGTAACATATAAACGAGCAAAACCGAGCATGTTTAATTCTTCGCCTGTGGGATGGGACTCAACCACGAGTTTCGGCCACAGATCTGCTTCTTCCAATGATCGATTTCCTATGTTAATACAAGAATCTTCAGATTTTGAAGTGTTCTGCACATTTTTACTAGCAATTTTTTTTTAATATGGAGTTTTTTTTTTGGAGTCAAAGATGATTAAATATTATGAAGCTACTTTCATAATGAATAAAGCAACATCTATCTACTATCCCCTCCATTCCAAATTGTAAGATGTTTTAGCTTTCTAGATATATTTCTTTTAATATGTATCTAGACATAGTATATCTAAGTGCATAGCTATAGTTATGTATCTAGAACTGCCAAAACGTCTTATAATTTGAAACGTAGTGAGTATCTTATATTGTCAAACTGTATAATTTTGCATATATATGCTGATGGTCTCTGCTAGGAATTATATTTTGAGTTGAAGGCACTGAAATACCAATCGACCCACACTTGCACTTTATCGAGCCCTATGTCTCCTTTAAAGATTGGACTCTCTGCAGCCTGCCTACTATTTCAAGACAACCACGGGTGTGGGTCGGGTGATGGCATATAACGATATATGTATATGTCTGTGCAGGTAGTTGGAGTTGGAGTCGGAGACAATTCCGTGAGAATCATCCAGGTCTTTTTAAAGCTTCTTCTTCTTTTACCCTCAAATCAACCTAATTTCCTCATGTTTCTACAATACTCATGGTATTATGTCTGCTGTCACAGGAGGGTATCATTGAGACGGTCAACAACCATCCCAGTGCTGGGTGGACAGCCTCACGTAATCCTTACTTTTCAAACTATACCGTAAGTGGCAACAACTCCTGTTGATTGCATCCATAAACTGACAGAAGCATCATCTATCTTATCTTACTTCAGTGACCTCAAAACTATCCTTTTCGATGCAGATTGCACAATTTAAGCACATACTTGGAGTCAAACCTGCACCAAAGAATGGACTAAGCGATGTTCCTGTCAAAACTTATCCGAGATCACTGGAACTTCCAAAAGAGTTTGATGCTAGATCTGCATGGTCCCGTTGCAGCACAATTGGGAACATACTTGGTAGGTTTATTTGGTTGACTCGGTGTATTTCAGCTGTATATCAATTTTATTTTAGTTGCCTGATGGATACTCTTTTCTTGTATGAAATTTTCAATCCTGGATGATCCTGATCTTCATGAACAGATCAAGTAAGTTCAACGGTGTACCAGATATTATTAGCGCCTAAAGAATGATGCAACATGCTTACAGTTTAATGTCTTGTCTGATGATAACAGGGTCACTGTGGCTCTTGTTGGGCTTTTGGTGCTGTGGAGTGCCTCAGGACCGTTTTTGCATTCACTTGAACACGGTGAGTGGATACGAAAGACCTTGCTATTCTCCTAGATTTTTTAGCAAAGGTTATAAAAGCACGCTTCTTTTCTCACATAACCAAGCTATTGCTCTTTTCCTTGCAGAGCATTTCACTTTCAGTCAATGACCTACTGGCATGCTGTGGTTTTTATGTGTGGCGATGGGTGTGATGGAGGCTATCCTATACAGGCATGGCGCTACTTTGTTCAAAATGGTGTTGTTACTGAAGAGGTATAGGTCTATTGGTGTATTTTCTACTTTCCATTACGCTTGAATTTCTCTGTATGCGTCAGCAGCAATCCTACTACTTTTAAGAGTTTTGTGATCCTACACCAAACAAGTGATATACTGCATATCTCAAACAGATTTTGTGGAAACTGAATGGCACATGAATTACTAAAGCAAGACAAGATGTGTTGAGTTAGTTTATGCAGCACTGATTTCATTTTGCTAAATGCTAAAATGATTGTTAAAGTGTAAATTTGAACCAACTTAACTCTTTTCCCCAATGGAACCTAGTTTTAGTGCGAGCAAATCATAATCTTCAGCTGTTTCTGTATGGTTGTAAGAGTTATCCCAACATGGTATAAATACACCATCATGAAAATCACACACTAATAAATTGATCTCAACACTTGGTTTGAGGCAGACCATGATGGTGCGTTTATTTACAGTTTGCAAAATAAGTTGATCCTTTTGTTTATTCAGAACATAGCTGATGACCATCATGAAACTTCAGTATGGTATACAAAGATAAGGTTAACTTTGCTTTGTGTTGCAGTGTGATCCATACTTCGATCAGGTCGGTTGCAAGCATCCTGGATGTGAACCTGCTTATGATACGCCTAAGTGTGAAAAGAAATGCAAGGTGCAGAACCAAGTTTGGCAGGAAAAAGAAGCATTTCAGCATTGATGCGTATAGAATAAATTCAGATCCACATGACATAATGACAGAGGTCTACAAAAATGGTCCTGTAGAAGTTGCTTTCACAGTTTATGAGGTAATGTCCAGATGCTTTGTCTCAAGTTCTCCATGCATTTTTTTCAACAAATTTTGTGTATCTGAGACGTTATGAAGGACAGGATGCAGATACTGCTAGTACTTTTAGAGGACAAACATTACATACAAAAAACTTAGAAAGACTATTATCTAAATAAAAAGGTTAGTAAGGACATGACAAAAAGCAGAACAAAGAGAAACACAAGCCAAATAATAAATCTAGTGTATACAGTAATATGCTTTGGGATCATTTTGAGCAGAAATAAACCTGGTATTCATTTGCACTTTATTTTTTTCTGATTTGACAATGAAAAATTTGTCAAGGATTTCGCACACTACAAATCTGGAGTTTACAAGCACATCACCGGTGGCATTATGGGTGGCCATGCCGTCAAGTTGATTGGATGGGGAACCAGTGATGCTGGAGAGGATTACTGGGTATGTTGTTTAATCTCCATATTTTCTCCTGCAGTACATCCTCAAACGGTGAGGCCCTAAGTTGTTTTTGTATGATCTTCTCTTTGCAGCTTCTTGCAAATCAGTGGAATAGAGGCTGGGGTGATGTAAGTTTGTGATAAATATCCAACTTATCAAAATAACCGTGATTTCTTGAAACTTAGTATCACGTGTTCAATTAATAACTTCTATTGGGTGATACTTTCCAGGATGGATACTTCAAGATCGTAAGGGGCAAAAAATGAGTGTGGCATCGAGGGAGGACGTTACTGCTGGAATACCATCTACAAAGAATGTGGTTCCAAATTTCGGCAGTACCGTGGGAACAGCTGTAATTTAACCATTACGTTTAACCATCTACAAAGATTGTTGGAATTGTTAAAGAGCCAATATGGTGTATGTAGTCTGTACACAAGCTCATTCCAAAGGTCTTTATGTTGCTGATGCAACATCACTTTGTACGGAGATAAGGTGGAATAAAATAATATTAATAAGAACTAGAATATGAATATTGTGGTTTCAAGTCCAACCAAATTTGTGCTCAGATGATCTCTGACCGCCTTGTAAAAATCTCTGTTGTAAAATAAAATCAAGTCGAGGGAAGTACACTGTAATGTCTACAATCAGTTTATTTTGCACTATTCCAAAAGACTGCTCGTGTTGCTTGCTTTTTTTAATCTACATATGTAGTGGTCTAAGTGAAGATCATGTCAAGATTACTAATGTATAACAACTTAGAAAGTGCACAATCAGATGCATCATTAAGCAACTGTAAAACAGACATCATCAAGCCCCTGCATAATTGAGTGCAAATACAAGTCTTTTCAATTCTGTAATAACAATGGCCATGGAATGACATCCATCGTAATCATTGTTTGCCATAGATTACATAACACAACCAGATACATCATTACAAGTACTTCCACACAAGTATGTAGTTCCAGTTGTCTTGTCTCATCCCAACACCTGCTACATGACATTTCATCAATGGATCACGGTGCTGCGGGGGCTATAATTTTGCCTCCTCAGCAACCACACAAGGAACCTCCAACTGCTGCTGCGGTGCTCCTGCTGCGACATCTGTCTCTGTAGCCCGACTTTGAGGAAACAAAGTAACATTCTGTTCCACAAGCCTTTCGACAGCGACCTTGACAACATCACGCCGAACACCAATATCCGACACATATCGCCCGACACAATACATGCCGCTTGTCACAATTGCCAGGCCACTAGCACTAGTTGTCAGGAAACGCAATGGCGACGAGGCCACGGCACTGAAGGCAGCAGTCAGGGATGCAAGCTGCCCGCTACGGCCAACACTGAAAGCAGTCTCCACAAGCAGCCCAGTCTTGCAGTATATGGCGAAGTCCTCGCAGTTATTCTTGAACAGGGAGTACATGCCAAACCCATTGTCCAGGAGGTATCGTGCACGGTAGATCACAACATCACTGGGGTCAGAGGCAGCCAGAGTGCAGGTTCCTCCTCGTGCTTTGGCAAGGAAGAAAGCAGGCGACACAGCATAGTCAAAGAGGTATAGGCTGCCCCCATCTAAAGAAGCAATCGAGGCAAGAAGTGATGACCCCATCGGACTTGACTAGGTGGCCACATTTCTCGCATGGAGGACCCTCAGTTGCTGCTGGAGAGGAGCTATAAAGGAACCAATCCAAGAATGTTCCTGTTCCAATCTCATGTCCAGCTGCCCTTGTAAAATGGATGACCATGCCATCTCCAGCATATATCCCTGATAATGTATCAGATTAAACTCAGTCAGCTACTATGAGCAAAACAACTGACAGAGGGATAGTTTGTGTTCACACCATTCTTTTAAGAACATGAGGAGTAGCTATGTTCCAACTTATAGTCTGGTTATGCCAGGATAGATCTATGGTGGGTCTAATGACGATATTATGAAATATGTATTTATGGGTGGGAAGACTTGACTCTATGAAATTGTGAATAACATATAATACACAAAAATATGGCTTCCATGAATTTCATTAGTTGGGATTATAATTCATTACCAAAGGAATGTCCAAGCTCACACATGACTAGACCTTTTCACCAATGGACTCCTGAAACTACACAATCCGAAAAAAAAAAATCAATTGCCCTTATATTCATCATTGTAGGACTCGAGTTCAAGCTTTCCCATGCCTTTTTCATCAACAGCCTCCTACCAAGGCTTTGGTTTTACTCAAGTTTATTATGATATTATTGTTCAAACAACAATAATAGTGAAGATTACCCCAAAAACAATTCTGGTGAAGCAGGATGATGAACAAAGGATCTCTTAATCGGAAGAATGGAATGCTTTGATAGATAACAAGCAAAACAAAACAAAAAAGGAGAAATTTCTAAAATTGACATCCAATTCGTGATTTTCGCAAATGTTTCATTTATATCAACACTAAGCCACCACACCAAAAGCTGCTATTGTTACTTTTGCGTGCAAGGCAGTGATGTTTGCGCATCAGTAACGGTATACTATGTATGCAAAGTCCATGGATTTTGTGGTTATTAATTAATCGCTTGATTAGGTTTTGCAAAAATGAGATCCAAATCTAGTGCCGCTTTGATCAAATAGCGAATCAAGGAAGGGAGACAACAGGAGAGGCGTACCGTGGTGGGCGTAGATGTAGGCGGCCCGCCAAGTGTAGATGTGATCCCCGGGCTTGAGGTCGTCCCGATCCACGCGATTCGACAGCACCCCTACCATCCCTCGACCTCCGACGACGACGAACACAACACCACCAAACCAATGGCTCCCCTCCTGCTCCCCAAATCTGAATGGTCCTGGTCCCTAATCACGCGCAATCTCGTGCATGGCTATGGGGAAGTGAGGATTGGAACAACCAATCGATGAAGCATCAGATTCGGGGTGGGAGGAGACGGCGACGCTTGCCTGGCCTCGCTACGGTGGCCGCGCGTGGTTGCGTGCTTAGCGGCGAAGGAAGAATACCCCGGGCTTCCGGCTTCGCCTCCCGGCTCCGCTGCGTTGGTGCGGGTGATTGGCGAACGAAAAGGACTGAAGGCAAGCAAGCATAACATTATAGAATTTTTTTTTTTCTGTTTCGTTTTCATTCAAACTCAGTCCGGAACGAAGTTGTCTAAGTCATGTACAACTGGGATTTTTTAAAAATTTTACCCTTTTTTAAAACAAATTTCAAATGTATCCCTAGTTTGAATCAAATTACACGGTATCTTTTTGTCGCGCCACGCATAGGGCGCGATCTTTACATGTCGGCGCCTATGCATGCGGCGCGGCGTGTCCCGACAAAACTGGCCGCGGCGGCGTTGACCCGTGCTGCGTGGCGGACGTGGGTCCCGGGGCGCCACGCCGCTGTGCATGCGGCGCGACAGCGCATCGGCGCTGATGCGTCGGTAGCGGCCGCCCGTTAGGGTTTCCGTTTGGGCGCGTGGCGTGTGGGTCCCTCCTTGTCGCGCCCGGCCGGGTGGCGCGACGTGTTGATATAAATGCCTCCACCTTTTCCTCCCCTCTCTTCCTCCACCTTCTCCCTTCAGCGTGCCGGGCAGCGTGGTCGATCTTTGACTTTGGAATGTTCTCCTCTCCTTTTGTCGAGGGCCGGCACAGGAGATCGATCGGAGGAGCGGGGGGAGGGGCGGCGACGGCCGGCGGCGACTACCGGGCGGGAGGCGGCGGCTTTGGAGTGTCTCGGGGCGGAGAAGGAAGGAGAAGAATAGGAGAGAGAGAGAAAGCGGCCGGCCTAACCTAATCGGTGTCGCGCCCTAACTTTGTGTGGCGCGACGTGGTGGTCCCACAGCGGTTCGACGAGGCCCAAACCGAACCCTAACGGGGCCCGTCAGCCGACGCGCATCGGTAGCGGCCGCACGCGTCGCGCCGCGATGCAGCGCGGCGTGGTGGGGGAGGACCGGCGGCGACCCACGCCCGGCGTCGGTCAACGGCGCCGCCCACACGTGGCGAGACACGCCGCCACATGCATAGGCGCGACATGTGTAAACATCAGCGCTATGCATCAGGCGACGACAAAAGGGATACTATCGTAAATTGTTTCAAGAGGGGGATATATTTGAAAATTATTTTGAAAAAAGGGCAAAATTTTAAAAAATTCCGTACAACTGCCATATTTAACCTTTCACACTTTGCCAACTCAAGCATCTCAAAAAACGAGTTTATGTATTAGTGTCTACAATATTTAAAAATTCATTATGGATATCTAATAGGTAATAAAAAATTACGTTTTATAACATATGTAATGATGCTATTTTGATATCCGTATAAATATAATAATTATTTTCTATAAAATTAATCAAACTTACATGACATATAGTAAAAGATAAAGCGAAAACATAGAAGATGGATTTATGGTGTTATTGACACCTTAAAAGTCCAAGAAATCTATTTAAATACATAACACGTTTAGACTTTCTTTGGGAGGATTGTGAGCTAGAAAGTTTTCTTTTGATTGTTTAGAACAAAGGATTGATCATCTTAAATACCACAAAATCTCCGGGGTGTCTAAATCGCCTACTTTGGTCCTTTTGTGGGTTTTATCTTAAAGACATCTCATTTGGCACTTGTGTAATTTGTACGTCATCTTGTATTGTTTTGCATGATGCTATTTTTAGCCTTATCCTCTTGAAGGATGATTTTTTTCGCAAGACACTTGTTGAGAGAAGGAAAAAAATAACAAGAGTCCATCTAGTTCTCAAGGGAATAGGAACAAAGACCCAAGAAGTAGGGGTGCACCATACTTCCCTTCAAAGAAATTACTACTCCATTATATTTTACAAGACATGGCTTAGCATGGTTTTTCTTAGTTATGTGTATTATATTATTCATCATTTATAAAATTAGGGTCCATTACACAGCTGCCCCTATTTTGTAGTCTAGTTGCTTGTTTGCCGTTTTTTTTTTTTTAAATTTTGCATGTTTACCTGTTTTCCAAATTCGAACCTAACATCTGCCCTTATTTTCATTCTTCATCAACTGCTCAAAAATTTAGGGCCAAAAAATGTTTGGGAAATAGGAAAAATGGAAAAAGACTAGATTGTCCCGTATCCTAAAGCAACATCTCTCGGCCTCTCCCATTCTCTCAGACGCGACTCACTTCTCTATGCGGCGCTAGGGTTCTGGCAATTTGGGGCGCTGTCGGGTAGGTTGGAGGGCGCCCGTCGGGTCGGGCAGGCGTGTTGCGGGGAGGGCCTCGCGACAGGCGGGCATCGCGTCCTCACAGAGCGAGGCGGCCAGAACTAGGGCGGCTTATTTGCTTGGGATATGTAATAATTAGTGGATGATTGGGGCATTTTCGCTTTTTTTCATCCTCTACTTAATATCGTTAAGTCCACTTCATGGGACAGAGGCAAGTCCAGGGCCAGTTTCAAAACAGAGCCAAATGTGTAAAGTTTAAAAAAAAAATCAAGGGAGACCTGACAATTAGACTCTAGAATAGGGATTCTTAAGAATTGACCCATAAAATTATTATAATTGGATAGGATATTTTATTAAAAAATAATTGTGTTATAATAACTGAAATTGTTAGCTACATTATTAGTTAAAATTTATAAAATTTTTTGTTTTGATATGCGTGTCTGCTCCTTGTAATGGATTATAAAATCGGATTTCTCTATTCCAAATTATAAGAAGTTTGACTTTTTTGACCTTAATTTTAATCACTCCTCTTATTCAACAATTTGTGTAAAATGTCAATCTTTTATTGTGACTTGTTTTATTAATAAAAGTTCTTCAAGAGAATAACTTAAATTTGAAAAAAAAATTCTACAACTGGTCAAATTTGGCGTAAAAGCTTATAGCTTAGAACGGATAGAGTGTTATAAGTACAACAAAACGGAAAAAGCTACCTGTAGACACTGGCAGTGTTGAAGGCAACACTAGGCTAGCAAGAAATAACGATAAAACCAACCAACTAGCAGTTTGACACACTGAATCATGAAAGAAAAGCTTGAATAAAGACGTAGCAAAAAAAAACCAGGAAGCCCAAAAAAAAGGAAAATGCCTCGTCTTCGACTTATAGCCCAGATATAGCCCATAAGAAAGAGGCCGAGCCCAGCCGCACCCGACAATCACCCTAAATTGCACAGCGTGGCCTGTCCAGGAATGGAATTAAGGCCGATGGGCTTGCTAGGTTTCTAACGTTGGGATACTGGGCATTGTCCCGAATAAAGTAAAATGTTTATATTTATACCATGTTTGATTGAAGTGTCCAAATAAATAAAGCTGAAGAAAAAACAAAATATTTATCGCATGTCAGAAGTGGGATTCGAACCCACGCCCTCGCTAGAGGAACAGATCCTAAATCTGGCGCCTTAGACCACTCGGCCATCCTGACATCAATATATTTTATACATCTACCTGAATAAATTAATTTATTCTTCAAAATGAATTAACGCACAACATGGTTATTTGCCGATGCGGCTTAGATACGTTGCATATATAAATGCAGAGTCGCGGCAAAGTAGCAACAACAAATCTGATTTGGTTGCTGAGCTTTTCTTGTGATTGGTCTTTTTCTTTTTTAGCACAAGATATCACCAGCACTAGCAGGACGACTTGTAAATAAACATTACAAAAGCAGAGACCTTCCTCGTAATTATAGGTGGGCTCTTAAAACATAACAACGTCCATGGCCTTGCAGTTCAACCTGATGCTGCATCAGCCGTTCGAACCCTTTGTCTTCTATATACTACTCACTACTCCTGCTACTATTTCTGTACTGTACAGCATCTTCAATGTATGTTCTGTACTAGTAGAACACGGTAGAGGTGGAGTGCAGGTGCAGCCCTTTGTTACCGCGCGCATAATTGCGCTGCCACTTCGGGTGAGCGTGCACGCAGCAGGCTCTAATGGCGTTGTAGGTACACGATGATGGCCGGCCGGCACCCGTGATGATGTGCCGGCAGGAGACGTCCAGTCCAGTGTTGTTGCCACTGGGTCCACCCTCAAGGTGTCGAGATACCATTTCGTAATTTCCTTCATAACCATGCATCACCACCGCGCGTCTGGATGGCCAAGCGCCATGCTGTGACAACTTTCCAATAAATGAACCGGATGTCCTCTTCTGATCACAAATTCTCCCAAGAATTATTATATTCATTCATATAGCTGATACAATGTAGAACTTAAATAAATATATGCTCTCTTTTGTAACAAAACCTGCAATTAGCTTTGAACCGTTGACTTTAATATGACAGTAGTATTTGACAGTTGGAGTACTTGTCCAACAAGTAACAAAAAAAAAAAAAAAAAAACTGAATATAGCCAAGTTTGTTTGTTCATGACAAAGAAAATTGCGAAACAGACAAACGAGCTGGCGTCGCCATGTACAGTACTCCGTATGCAGTGGTAGATGCACTGCCACGGATAATTGCTGCAGACCGGGCGGGGGACCTCACCTCCTTCACCTTGACATTAAACAATGGCCCATGCTCATGCATGCTTGGCACGGTAGGCCAATGTCTGTCAGCTCTTATCTCTTTCACGCAACAGTGGCACACTAGGCTCCACGACAAGGACAGGATCTCCTGCGGTTTCCTGGCAGCGCGACGACGGGCGGTCGCCGGCGGTGAGAGCACACGGAGATGAGGCGGCGGAGAAGATCCTGGGCTCGAGGACTGAGGGAGGGTGGGGAGATTGCAGATTGCAGACAGGACCGGCCCATGCCGCCCTGGGCCATCCATGGGCCCTCCTGCCCTCGTGCTCGTGCAACACTGCAACGTCTAGATGCTCTGTCGCCAAGCCCGATGCAGCAACCAACAACGCTTCCTCTGCTTGAGCGCCTTGTTGTTTGTGGAGCACGAGTATTCTACGAGTATTCTATCTGGCCATCCGTGGCTTTTTGGTTTTTGCTGTGTGTTGTTTTCAGTCGATGCTCCAAGTTGTCCCTAGTTATTAACGTGACGGTGTCAGTGTGTAGTACTCCTAGACTGGTTGTACTAGTCATCGTGTAGGTGTAGTAGTAGTATTAATAATAATAGCTGGATTAGTATAGTGCTTCTAGGGTACTAGGAGTAATAAACAACAGTCAACCGAAGTCCAAAACTAAGGTCATCTCTTCTACCGCATGTGACTAGTTCATCCATCCAATCCAATGCAAGCGACACATCGTGGTTATCTTGGCGGCCAAGCAAAAATTATCACAATTCATGTGTTGCAAATATGCTAGGATAGAAGCAGATCAACTAATTTCTACTCTAAACTAATCAGCCTATATGGATA
>JADLZK010001923.1:0-48699 GCA_015847255.1 Hyparrhenia diplandra
GTGGCACATTGGGGCTCTAACTCGGACGGGTCGCCGACGGGCTCACCCTTCCCGCCGGCTTTGCCGCTGCCGCAGGCTGCTGCTGACGGCGCTGACCTCGCCGGCGACCGCTGGGGCTACCACGGCCGGGACGCTGCCTTCGCTCACCTCGACCGTGCCGCCGCAGCTCGCCGTCTGGCCGAGGGCCTCACTCCGACGCACTTTACGCCCCGCCCGCCTCGGAAGCTTGTCGCTTTCCTCCTCCGCTCCTACCTCCACATACCTTGGTGAGGCCTCGCCCGTGGACCCCGCGTGTGGAGGGCGCCCGAAGCTAGCCACGGCGATGTTTGCGCAGCAACTGCTTTGCGGCGCGCCGCCCTCGGATGGGCTGCCGTGGATTTACCGAACCCAACTCGTCGCGGTCTCCATGGCTCCGCGCCCGGCAACGCTGCCGGCGTCGGGCGCCGGGCCTTGGCGTCACCGACGGCTTGCTTCTCGCCGTTGAAGGCGTTCACGAGGGCCCGGTGAGGGCTGCGACATGGCCTCTCGACCCGACGTCGTCCCATCCGCCTTTACGCCCGCCTTGGTCGGTCGTATTTGATCCCCATGCCGCGCCATTCCAACACGGGTGCCGCTCGAGGGGCGCAAAGCATCGATGGGCGGATGATGAGGCGACACGTCCGGCGACAACTAGCCCTCCTCGCCCGGTGCGGTGTTTGGGGTTGCCCGTAGAGCCCCCTCGTACGCGCCATTTTGGCGGCGGCGCTGCTGTGAGGGGTCAGCAACACCTCACGCCCGTTGCCTTCTATCTTGGAGGCGACATCGTCGCCCGTCGTCGTCATCGTCATCGTCATCGCCGACGTCGCCGTGCCGAGGGACGACGACGCTCCTTGATGCCACCACGGCGCTCGTGTGCCCGCGTACCTACGACTCGCCCCCACGGCCGTCGGCGGGTGCCCGTGCATCAACGGCTGCCGGGTGCCTTCCTTGTTGCCCTTCTACCTCTCGGCACCATCGTCCCTCGTGGATCTAGCGCCCGATCGACGCCGATAGCTTCCGCGCTTGTTCAAAGTCAGTCATCGAGGGCGCCGCCAGGCACCGCCTCCCGTGCGCCGCCGGCGACTTTGGCCGCCCTCACTCGTCGGGCCGCTTCAATCGCGCGGGCGACCACATCGCCGCCGCCAGTCTTCGCCCCGCCGCCTCACCGCTTTAGCACGAGGCACGGCCCGGATTGCGGCACCGTCGTCCACTCGGGCGCCTCATTTTTGTGCGCGACCGCGGCGCCCGACGAGGGGCTCCGGGCGTTTGGTTGTCGAGATCGCGGCGTGGCCCCGATCCCGTGGGAGATTCTTGCCGCCTCCGCTTCGGCGATCTGGCGCGCTGCGGGGTGCCTCGTCACCGGCGATGCGCACGCGCGTGGGGCCTTCTGCGCCACCATCGCCGTCGCCGCGCCGGCCGGCATTACCACGCCAAGCCTTCGGGTGGCCAACCGTCGTCGCCGACAAGGATGCCGTTGACCCTTTGCCAAAGGTCACCACCACGGTGAGCTCGCCGGGTCGCGATCGACCGTTGGTGACCGTGTCGCCTCGCCGTACGGAGCCTCCCGTTTGGGGGACCCAATGTTTGTTGAAACCGTGGCTTGGACCTCTACGCCGCGGCTCTTGCGGGACGCCCGCTCTCAACACCGCCCCTTTGGTGCAGCCGGGCGGTGGGCGGATCTAGTGGCGGGCGGTGTATAACGACCAGCCCCGTTTCGTGGAGGCCCCTTCGATGGGGAGGAACCTGCTTTGCTCCCTGAGCCGCCTCGGTGTTGTTCGCGGACGAGGTTGTCACCACCGTTGCCTCACAAGGCCCGGCGCCCCGACAGAGATCCGGGACTCGTTGCTGGCACCATGAAAGTGACGTTGTGGGCACCACTGCGTCCTCCGGGGGCGAGGTTGAGCGCACCGCCGGCCAAGGCGCGGCCGGAGATTGAGAGAGTGGAGTGTGCTCGCCGCCGGCTTCTCCCATCATCAAATCGGGCCCAGCTGCGCCGCATCTCGCACTCCAGCCCAAGAACCATGCCGTGGCACGCGTGGCCGCGATTGCGGCTCGCCCGAGGGCAGCCAACGCGACCCTCCAGCGCAGCGATGCTTCTTCTTCGAAGTCGGGGAACAGTCGACCAAGGAGAGGCACCGCTGCCATTGAAGAGAAGGTGAGGGATACATTTAGACGTGGCATGTCCCAAGCCGCGCCGCTTCGAGCTTCTCTTGGATGGTGCTTTCGACCTATCCTCTTTGGAGCTCAACGTGGAGGGCCTTGAGGGTGTTGGTGCGTGATACGTGCCATCTCCGGCGTCTCTATCCGTCGCACATCTTTAACAATGTAACACCTTATGCGGTATCCGGTAGCTCATAGGGTCTCTATCGGTAACTACATGGTTATCGTGTAAGTTGTTTGAACCTTTTCCTTCTTAATGAAATACGCGCAATGGCGCGGTCGCGAAAGAAAACCCCATCCAGCGAGCAGTATGAATAAATAAGCATAGGACCCCAGACACTCCACAAGGCACAGCGCTACTAAATTAAGGGACCCAAATGACCCCTGACACAATGACACCTTTATTTCTTGAAATTGAAGGAAATGGTCGACCTAACGCAACAGCCACATTTGTAATTGACTTACTGTTTAATGAGTCGTCAGCAGCACCCACAGGAGTACTCACTCCGTTCTAAAAGGAGTGTCGCTTTTAGTTTTTTTATGCATCATATTTGCTCATCTGTTTTATTCAAAAAAGTTTTATAAATATCATTTATTGTTGAATGACTTATTTATCATTAGAGACACTTTAATACTGATTTATTAATTTTATAATTGACATAAATTTTTTTGAATAAGACAAAGCGGTCAAACACGATGTCCGAAAAACAAAAATGACACTCTTTTTAGGAAAGAGAGTATCTCGGATTTGTCTGTCTCGGATTTAATAAAATGACCACAGGAGTACTCGTATTTAATAAAATGTCCGAATAAGACGAAGCGGTCAAACACGATGTCTCATTTAAAACAATTATTGTCTAAAGGGTAATTCTATGGGTTTTAGATCTCTCGGTCTTTTCTTTTATATATCCTTATTTTTCTTGAACTTTGCATATAATAATGGCCCATCCAATTTTGCCAAATTTTCAAGATAATTTCTAGCATATATAGTTTACTATTCCTAAGAATTGCTCCAAGGTTTTCTTGTCATTCATGGTATCAAGGAGTTGCAATATTTTCTTTGCGATATGATCTTATGTAAATTTATCTTTTCTTATTTCCATCTCTCCATTTCCCTTTTATATATTAGTATTAGCCATGTTCCTCTATCTTTCTTATGAATTCATTTCCGGTCAGACCTAATGCCATTTTCACTTATCAAGGAGTCAAACATTTTAACTTTGATCAAATATATATAAGAAAATATTAACAATTATGTTACCTAATTAGAATCATTTGATGAATAATTTTTAGCTCCGTGTATTTTGTGCTAAACTTATTTAATTTGTTGACATAACTGTTGCTAATATTACTATAAATCTAGTTAAACTTGCAAATATTTGATCAACCTAAGCATCCTACTTTAAAAAAAAAGGAGGAAACCTCCGAGCAACATTAGGCCACCCGCAATGGTCGACACATTGCTAGCTAGGAGGACCAGCTAGCCAATCATCCGGAGAGAGAATCAGAGAAATGAACAGTGCTAGCGAGACTGCAAAGCGCTAAGCTCGCACGGTTGCGAAGAAAAGCTTTGTCTGGATCTCTCCTGCATATGTGCAGCTTAATTTTGTTTTTATTTCTTTATTAGTTCTTGTGTCCAGCTCAGCCGACGATTTGCCTCCGACCATTGCGGACGCCCTTAGTAGCACCCGGGAGTACGTCCTCGTGTGCAAAGCGTTGTGAGATTATTTTATGCTTGCCGCACCTCAAGAAACATCAATCGCTAATACTCGAGTGTCAAGGTGACATGACACCCGTATTACTGGACCGCGTGCCCAGTCGTTTAGCGCGCTCCGATCCGTGTACAGTAGTTTTCACCAATTTGTGACCAACGCTGCACGGTCACATCGAACACTTACCAGCAGCATTAACTTGACGGAGCCATCCATCAACCACGCCAGGACCAGGAACAGTCGAATTATTAGTAAAAATTGGAAATCGTGAGGACGGGGCGTCATCCACGTCCACCGCGGCTGCAAGAACGGCCACTAACTCTGACAGCAGCACCTGATTATGACGATTCGCGAGATCACGTCCCGATTGCCCAACCCGACAAACAGGGGCGTCGCCATCGCCACCCGCGCGCGCACCTCCGGGACTCGGCAGGTCGCTGGCTCGCGGCAGCTGCGTCGGCGACCGGCGAATCCTGTTGCGCCATTGACGCACAGGCATGTTTAGTATATTTAATAAGTTGGCAATATGACATTGTTCTTAAGGTGAAGAGAGAAGAAATAGGGTTTTATGAAGATAAAAATATCTTAACAGATTACCAACTCTATCTAAACTATAGAATGTGCTAAAAAAAATCTAAACTATAGAATGGAACTTTCTACTGAGATTGAATGTTCGTGTGGGTGGAAGTTCGATTCTTACGGTGAGCTAATTAATTTTTATTTTTATTTCTCTTGTTTTCTTATCTCTAAAATAGGAGGGTGCAGGTTAGTTTCTTACCAACAAGCTGCACTTTGTTCGCATATATTTCCTAGTACTGTACTTTTCTTACCCCCGCTACAAATTAACTATCGGTAATATTTATAGGGCAACATGTCTTAGCTCTAGTTGCCCATAGAATTTGGTCAAACTGAGTCGACATCCTAAATGTCATTATGTTATTATATAAAAATTTGGTCAAACTTTACATTTTTAGCTCTCAATTTTTTAAAAACTGACTTGCAATTTAGGATACATGGATTACGTCCGAATGCATGACCATATATAGCGGCCGGCGCTCTAATAAATAGTATAGTCCCCAGACTATTAAAGTGAAATCTCTATCATGGGGAAAAGACGTTTGTGGACCCATTGTTGACATGATATGAGACACGTGCAAATTCCAACTGTCAGATTACAGTGGACGGATGTGGAAAGAAATGCCATGGCGCCGGGTAGTATGGCCTACTTAATTTGGGTGTGTGGACCACAAGAGGATGTTGAAGGTGTGTTATCTCGTTGTCAGGTGTGCAATCAAGTTCATATCGATATATTTATATGTACAGTGACCCGGGTGGACAAATTTGGGCCATGGACGAGCACGCGCGTACATACCAACGTCACACAACCACAATCCTTTTTTAATTGACAAAATGATCAAAACAAACAAGCACGGATGCATTATTGCGTACTCACTAAAGCATCGTTGCCATCATAACATATTTATTTGATGACATGAAATGAGTATTTTTTATTGATACATTTTGTCAAACTTCAATCGATCACTTACTCACTTTAAACTAAAATGTATCTAGAATCGTTTTTCAGAACGAAGGTAGTAGTGTTTTTCTTCTTGTTTGAAACGACTTTTTTTTTAAATGCACCATATGCTCCGTAACTTGTAAATATGTGTCACTTAAGCCTCTTCGACTTTAAAAATACATTTCTAGCCCCTAAACTTGTATCTTGGTACAAATGGATCTCGAACTTTGAAAACTCATTTGACCCTCTAAACTATACCACAGCCCAACTATACCAGTAATATTTGATACTTAAAAATTCATAGAATATATGAGTTTGACCATTCTTGAAATGCTATAATTCAAATCTTAAAACAATTTAGCATGTTCTATGCCATTATCATCATTGTTATACACTCTACCAACCTACAAAATATCAAGATTTTTAGACCTCTCTAGGTACCCTTCCTTGCTTCTTAAATTAATTTCTAAAAAAAGTTTTGGAAAAAAAATCAAAAGTTACTCTTGAGGCATGTGGTGTACCACTTGACAAGTTTAGGGGCTAGAAATACATTTTCAAAGTTCAAGGACCTTTTCGTACCATTTAATAAGTGTAGGGGCATAAATGCAATTTTAAAGTTCAGAGATAAGAGAGTATATATTCCTAATATTTGATGATGCTCCTAACATGTCGTGTCTATAATTTCAAGAAACCATTTTGGTATGTTCAAGATAACTTTTTTTTTTATTTTGCCATTGACAATAAATCTAGATAAGAGATTATATTCCTAATATTTGATGATGCTCCTCACATGTACTTGTACATATCATTACAAAAGGAGGTTTCTTGAAATTATAGACAAGACAATATATACATATCTTGATGCTCCTCCTAATAATATAGTACATCTTCTAACAAAAAAGAGGTTTCTTGCTCGTTGTCTCCCGATAGTCCGTTGGATAGTACTCCCTCCATATCACTATTAAATGACGTTTTAGAAAATGTGTGGGTCAAACATTGGGAACATAAATCATAAATAATTTTAAGTCATTGAGTTTGGAAATGTGAAAATCGTACCAATAGATTTGTTTTGAAAAATACTTTCATAAAAATATACATATATAACTTTTCAATAAATATTTTTATAAAAAAAGAGATCAAAGTTGTGCTTTGGAGACCGTATTATTGTCTTAAATGTCTTCTACTCCCTCCGTTCCAAATTGTAGTTCACTTTGGCTTTTCTAGATACATTGCTTTTGCTTGCTATGCACCTAGTTATACGTTTAGGTGCATAGCAAAACGAATGCATCTAGAAATCCTAAAAACGATCTACAATTTGGAACAAGGAAGTAATATTGATACAGAGGGAGTATCCGCCTAGCTTTATTACACGCGCTTCGATCCAACAATAGCCGAAACTTTTTTTTGTGATGCTCGAAGAAATTCCGTTGTCGCGGCGTATGTTTTGTGTTACCCTAGTAGAGTAGTAGTGCTTGTTACAAAGATCGAATCACAAACCGCAAGCATCACACACGCATTGAGTCCGAAGGTGAGGCGGCGTTGGCGCGACGCTGAAATCTCATGTTTAGTTTTGGAAATTGATGACACACTTGTGGACTAATCGTTTGCTCTAAGTGATGACTATGAGATAGGATTAGGTGGATGACAAGGAGCATGATGATCATGCACATGGACAATGTCGGTGGACTCGATGGATCGTCAAGCTCGATGATCGGATTGAGAGGAACCCGGGAGATCAAGGCAAAGGTATCTTGATAGGGTTTTTCCTTTCCGTGATCAAGACACGATAGAGCGTGTGATCACATTATAGGATAGATAGCCGACTATCAAGAGGGAATGTTTGCGACAATCCTTTGGTGAAGTGCTTCTAGGTCCAATTGACTTGCATATTGCATTTAGGACATGAGAGCACTAACTCGATCTTGCCTAACATCTCGACGTGCTAACATTTGTGATAACATGGTCATCTTGGACGTGTTGGCAACCCATGGCAAGAGGCGAAGCAAGTTTGAAGCAAAGAGCAAAGAAAAGGAAGAAGAAGCCGTTTCGAAGTGACCGGACGCTTGGCTGGCTCGGCCGGACGCGACGCACCGGTGGCTCCGATGGGTGCGTTTCGCGTAGAGCCCCGCAGCGGCATTTTTCTTTGGACGCGCGACCCGGACCCTCGGCCGGATGCTTCCGGTGGTCGACCGGATCCTTGACGGACGCACGAAGGAAGGGTGCGATTTGTGGGCCCGACCCTTGTCGGTAGTGACCGGAGCGATGACCGGACTCGCGACCGACGGACCGGTGGTTCCGGTCGGTGCGTCCGGTCACCCCTCCCAGAGCAAAATTTTTGGAGCAACGGCTCCATTTCGAGAGGAGCCCTATATATACTTGGTTGGCTGGTTCTTTGGGACCTCTCTTGCACATTTGAAGCTTTCAACTTGCTAGTGAGCATTTGATACTCCTCTCCACTCATCTCTTCACCACTAACTCGGATTCTTGGTGAGATTGAGAGTGATAGAAGTGCATTGCATCATCGGTTGCATCTAGAGGCACTTCATCCTTGGAGAAGCCGCGGGATTCTTGTTTTCTTGGGAATTTGCCCGGTTCCCTAGCGGCTTGGAGCAAGAGGCGGTGTTGAGCTCAAGTGGAGCTTGTTTGAGGCCACACCGGTGGTGATTGTGAGGGGTCGTTCCTTACCCCGCGGGAGATTCGTGAAAGGAGCACTAGTGGATTGCTCGTGGCTTGTTGGACCCTCTCTTGTGATCGTTTGCTTGAGCGCCCATAGGGGTTTTGGCACCGGCCATTAAGCTTAGCACACGTCAAGTGAGTGTGTCGCTACAACAAGGACTTAGCGTGCCGGCAAGAACGTGAACCTCGGTAAAAAATCATCGTGTCTATTGTCTTGAGCTCGTTGGAGATTTCTCATTGTACACGGTGATTGGGTTCATCCTCTACACTCCGCGGTGGTATTGTATTCTAGCACCTCTTTGCATTACTTAGTAGCTTATCTTGTTAGGGTGCTTAGTTGGTAGCTTGTGTAGCTTGCTTAGTCTTGTTCAGCTCCTAGTTGGTAATTTAGTTAGACTTGTTTGTCCACCTAGGAGTAAAATAGCGACATAACCTTTGAGTGGATTAGAGACAATAGAATTGACTTGTGGCTTGCTTAGATAGCTTGTAGCATTGCTTAATAGCTTCGCCATCTTATTTACTAATCCGTGTGCTTAAGTGTTGTTGCAAGAATTTTTAATTGGCTATTCACCCTCCCCTCTAGCCATTAGGACCTTTCAAGTGGTATCAAAGCCTAGGCACCGTATTTGAGTGGCTTAACATCCTACGGTGATAAGAAAATGGCTACTTTCTATGTCAACAACACCAAGAAGGCGCCACCTTTCGATGGCACCAATTTTGGACATTGAAAGTTGAAGATGACCGCACACCTCAAGCAAATCAATAGAGAAGTGTGGGTTGTTACCGAAAACAAGTTTGAAGTGGTAAAGCCAAATGAGCCAACCGCAAGAGTAAGAGAAGAAAATATATGCCAATGATGTGGCCGTGAGTGCTTTTCATGAGGCATTCAATGATAGAGTGTTTGAGCAAGTCAAGACACTCACTATCGCCCATGACATTTGGAAGAAGCTAGAAGAATGCTATGAGGGCAGAAGGCGTCAAGCAAGCTAAAGCCTACATCAAGCTTGAGCAATTCAATAGCTTCAAGATGGAGGATGATGAGAGTGGGCCGGAGATGTTCCACCGCATACAAGTGTTGGTAAACGATCTCAATGCACTTGGTGAAGATATCAAGGACACTCAATTCAACATGAAGTTCTTGAGATGCTTACCAGGAGAGATTCGAGATGCTCAAGACCGTTCTAGTGAAGACCAACTTGAAGCTCTTGACACCAAATCAATTACTTGATGAGGTGATGACCGATGACTCCTTTAAAGATGATTCAAAGAAGCAAGAGCTCATCAACAAGGCCAACAAGAAGGCTAAGGATGAGGACAAGAAAGAAGACAAGAAAGGCCTAGCACTCAAAGCTTGCTCATCATCCAAGGGCAAGAAGAAGAAGGAAGAATCAAGTGATGAAGAGGATGGCACTTCTACAAGTGGGAGTGAAGTTGATGAACAATTGGCCCTCTTTGTGAGAAGATTGGGCAAATATGTGAAGAAGATATACATCAACAAGAATAAGAAGAAACAATCATCCAAGAAGAAGACCAAGGATGGCAAGAATGAAGGCAATATGACATGCTTTCGGTGTCATGATGATTGTCATCTCATTGCGGAGTGCCCATATGAGAGTGATGATGAGAAGGGCATCAAGAAAGCAAGAAAGAAGAATGATGTCAAGAATGAGAAGGAGAAGAAGCCCAAGAAGAAGAATGAGTCACATGTGGCTATGTGGGATAGTGATGGCTCATCCTCTTCAAGTGATGAAGAAGAGGAGAAGAAGAAGAAGAAGGGACAAGCTCACCTTGTCATGCATGACAAGATCTCCCTCTTCGACACTCCTTCCTCATGCTTCATGGCTAAGGCCACCAAGGTACAATCTATCACTAGTGATGATGATGATGATAGTGATAGTGATAGTGATGATGAGGAGCAAACACCCACTAGGGAGGAATTGCAAAGCATGCTTGATGATTGCATTGTTATGTTCAAGCAAAGTAGAAAGGAATGCAAGGGCTTGCGTAAGGAAACAAAAAGCCTTAAGCAAGAACTTGATGAGCTTCGGGCATCTTATGAGAGTCTAGAGGTAGACCATAAAAAGCTTGAGAAAACTCATTCTAAGTTAGAGAAAGCTCATTCCTCTCTACTTGAAGAGCACGAGTTGTGCTTAGTTGTTGAAAATGTTGATACATCCAATGCAAGCATCATGTGTGATATCCTTGTTGATGATTCAACCCCCAAGTGTGAGGCCTCCACTAGCTCTATCACTAGCATATCCATCCCTAGTGAGGATAATGACAACCTTATAATTATTCATGAGAATGCATGTTTAAAGAGGGAAGTAAAGGAGCTCAATCACTCCTTAGCTAAGGCCTATGGTGGTGAGGACCGCTTGCTTATGTGCTTGGGTAGCCAAAGGGCATCCTTATACAAGGACGGCTTAGGCTATATCCCCAAGAAAGGCAAGGCCGCCCTTGTAACTCACAAGACACGTTTTGTGAAGAACAATGGTAGCTATTACAAAGCTTGCAAGCAAGTTGGTCATGAAGAGCATAAGTGCATGAACAAGAGAACCAATGTTTTCTCTATCAAGCTTGATCATTCTTATATGCTTGTGAAGAAGGAAAATGGTGTTCGAGTTAGATTCATTGGTACACCATGGATGGGCTCAAAAGAATAAAGTCATTTGGGTACCAAAGGCCTTGGTGACTAACCTTGAAGGACCCAAGCAACATTGGGTACCTAAGAAGAATTGATCTTATTTTGTATGTCAATTACCGTGCCGGAGGAGAGCATTGAATAATGGATAGTGGGTGCACTCAACACATGACCGGAGATTCTCTTATGTTCAAGTCAATTAGCATCAAAGGCATTGATGAGTATGAGTCAATCACTTTTGGCAATGATAAGAAGGGTAGTGTTTTGGGTCTTGGCAAGATTGCAATTACACAAGAGAAGACTCTATCCAAAGTGTTGCTAGTGGACAATCTTGGTTACAACCTCTTGTCGGTCTCCCAACTTTATGATCTTGGCTACAAGTGCATATTCACAAGTCAAGAAGTTGAAGTGGTTAGTGGTGATGGTGTCAATATGATCTTCAAGGGATTTAGATATGGTGATCTGTACCTTGTTGATTTCAAGTCAAAAGAAGCCAAGTTGACAACATGTCTACTCTCACAAGCTAGCAAAGGGTGGTTGTGGCATAGAAGGCTTGGTCATGTTAGGATGAAGCAATTGAACAAGCTAGTGAAGCATTACTTGGTTAGAGGCTTGAGTGATGTCAAGTTTGAGAAGGACAAACCTTGTAGAGCATGTCAAGCCGGGAAGCAACATGGCAATGCACATCCAAGCAAGAGTACGATGAGTACAAGCAAGGCATTTGAGTTGCTACACATGAACTTGTTTGGGCCAACATCATATTCTAGCATTGGAGGCAACAAATATGGTTTTGTCATAGTTGATGACTACACTAGATACACATGGGTGTTCTTTTTTACATGACAAGAATGATGTGTTTGAGCTTTTCAAGACTTTCGTCAAGAGGGTTCAAAATGAGTTTGAGACATCCATCAAGAAGATTAGAAGTGACAATGAAAATGAATTCAAGAACACAAGAATTGAAGAGTTGTGTGATGAGCTTGGATTTGGACATCAATTCTCACCAACCTACACTCCTCAATCCAATGGTGTAGTTGAGAGGAAGAATAGAACCTTGATTGAAATGGCAAGATCAATGCTTAGTGAATACAATGTTAGCCATTCCTTTTGGGCCGAAGCAATCAATACGGCTTGCTATTGTAGCAACCGACTCTATTGCCATGGGATGCTTGGCAAGACACCTTATGAATTGTTGAATGGGAGGAAGCCCAACATTGGGTACTTTAGAGTCTTTGGATGCAAATGTTACATTCTCAAGAAAGACACAAGATTGGGCAAGTTTGACAAGAAATATGATGAAGGATTCTTAGTTGGATATTCAACCACAAGCAAAGCATATAGAGTATGGAACTTGGGTAGTGGCAAGCTTGAAGAGGTACATGATGTTGAATTTGATAAAACCCAAGGCTCTCAAAATGAAGTTGAAAATCATGATGATGTGAGTGGAACCAACTTGGAGAATGCAATGAGGACAATGGATATTGGTGACATTCGGCCAAGGCAAGTTGAAGATGATGACGACACTCCATTGACTACCACTACCATTGAAATCAATGTAAATGAAGCAAGCACTAGTGGTACTCAAGATGAAGATCAAGAGGAACAAGAGCAACAAGCTAGTCCAACTCCCCATCCTAGTCATCAAGTGCAAGTGATGCAACCATCCAACATAGCAAGAGACCATCCAGTTGATCAAATTATCGGTGACATCAATAGTGGAGTGGTTACTAGAAGAAGATTAGCATCTTTTTGTGCTCACCATGCCTTTGTAGCACAAGAAGAACCGGAGAACATTGAAAATGCACTAAAGAAGGAAGATTGGATCAATGCCATGCATGAAGAATTGAACAACTTTAAGAGAAATGATGTATGGAAATTGGTGGAAAGACCAAAGGACTATAATGTGATTGGAACCAAGTGGGTCTTCAAGAACAAGCAAGATCAAGATGGAATTGTTGTGAGGAACAAGGCAAGGCTAGTAGCTCAAGGGTACACTCAAGTAGAGGGTCTTGACTTTGAGAGACCTATGCACCGGTTGCTAGACTTGAAGCAATTAGAATCTTGCTTGCTTATGCATGTGCTCATGACATCAAGCTCTATCAAATAGATGTGAAGAGTGCATTCTTGAATGGCTTCATCAATGAGTTGGTGTATGTTGAACAATCCCCGGGCTTTGAAGATGAGAAGTATTTCAACCATGTATACAAGTTGAAGAAGGCTTTGTATGGCTTGAAGCAAGCACCTAGAGCATGGTATGAGAGGTTGAGAGATTTTCTCCTCTCTAAAGGGTTCAAGAAGGGAAAAGTGGACACCACTCTCTTCACCAAGAAGATTGGGAATGACTTGTTTGTGTTGCAAATCTATGTTGATGACATTATCTTTGGGTCAACCAATCAAGACTATTGTGAGGAGTTTGCTAAGATGATGGCCAATGAGTTTGAAATGTCAACGCTTGGAGAGCTCACATTCTTTCTTGGACTTCAAATCAAGCAATTGAAGAATGGCATATTCATTAGTCAAGGCAAGTACATCAAGGATATGATCAAGAAGTTTGATCATCAAGATGCCAAGTCAATGTCCATACCAATGGAAACTAATGGAAGCTTAGACCCCGACCCTAGTGGCAAGATGGTTGAACAAAAGAAGTATATGTCTATGATTGGTAGTTTGCTCTATGCAACCGCATCAAGACCGGACATAGCATTTAGTGTGGGCATGTGTGCTAAATATCAATCCGATCCAAGAGAAAGTCACCTCAAAGCAACTAAGAGAATTGTGAGGTACTTGAAGGGCACACAAGATGTTGGACTATGGTATCCAAAGGGATCCAAGTTTGATTTGATTGGATATTCGGATTCCGACTATGGAGGGTGCAAGATCAATAGAATGAGCACAAGTGGCACATGTCAATTCCTTGGAAGGTCACTAGTATCATGGTCTTCAAAGAAGCAAAATAGTGTTGCTCTTTCAAACCGAAGCCGAATACATTAGTGCGGAAAGTTGTTGCACTCAATTGCTTTGGATGAGGTCAACATTGAAGGATTTTGGATTCACATTTGACAAAGTTCCATTGTATTGTGACAATGAAAGTGCTAGAAAGATGACTCAAAATCCGGTTCAACATCCAAGAACAAAGCATATTGACATAAGACACCACTTCATAAGAGATCATCAACAAAAGGATGACATATGTATCATGGGCATTGGCACCGAAGATCAACTAGCCGACATATTCACCAAGCCACTTGATGAGAAGAGGTTTTGCATGCTAAAGGGAGAATTGAACATTATTGACTTCTCCAACTTGAGTTGATGCACCCCACTTATATGACATGCCTCTCCTTCAACAAACCTCAAGGTAAAAGTTGGTTGTCATGGCATTCATATATAGCTAAGGACTTGTTAGTGCATCTAGACATCATGCATGCTACTAGGCTCATTCATGGAAAATCAAATGATTTCAATAACGTGTGGCACCACTATTGCTTTGATTGGTTCTATGAACTAGTGGTGGCATATGACAGGTTTATGTGCTTGCAATCCTAGTGTCAACTCTAGAAAATGAGCTATTGATGTGTATTCTAACATGGTGCAAGATAACCATTATGTATATGAGGTGTGAAAAAGCTTGTCCTTGGTTCAAACTTGAATACATGGAAAGGCAAGTGATCTAGATGAGACCACATGTGATACTTTGATTGACTTGATTTCTCTCATTTACACCTTTTTGGTGATTGTTGATAAAGGGAGAGAAATAAGTCACAAAGATGTTGGAAAGGATCACATAAATAGGGAGCAAGCTCATAGACTATTTGTGCATTTGTTATGTGCATGATCATAATGAGATGTTGCATTGGCAATCTAAATTCAATATACATGATTGCTTGGTGTATGCTAGTTTTTGAAAATTGTTTGGTGTATTGACCAACTAGCATGCATAGGATGTATCTAGACAAAGCTCATATTTTAGCCTATAATGTTGATCTCATGGGGTATGTTGAGTTTTGATAATTGTCTAGTTACATTGATGCTAAGGACTCCGATAGTTTCACGCTTCAAAGGTCCAATTTCTATAACCATAGCATCTCTTTTGGTGTTAGTATCTCTCCCCAAGATTTCTATCCATACATATGTGCCAACTTGATCCAAACACATGGAAGCACATATGTAGGCGGAGCTACTACTACCAAAACCGAACCTTGAAATGATTGTCCATCTCTTGATTCATGATCAAAACTCTATGGGCAAGCAATTCAAGTTCAATTGAATTTTATTTCAAATCTTTTGAGTTGGTTGTCATCAATTACAAAAAGGGGAGATTGAAATCTCATGTTTGGTTTTGGAAATTGATGACACACTTGTGGACTAATCCTTTGCTCTAAGTGATGACTATGAGATAGGATTAGGTGGATGACAAGGAGCATGATGATCATACACATGGACAATGTCGGTGGACTCGATGGATCGTCAAGCTCGATGATCGGCTTGAGAGGAACCCCGGGAGATCAAGGCAAAGGTATCTTGATAGGGTTTTCCTTTCCGTGATCAAGACACGATAGAGCGTGTGATCACATTATAGGATAGATAGCCGACTATCAAGAGGGAATGCCGCGACAATCCTTTGGTGAAATGCTTCTAGGTCCAATTGACTTGCATATTGCATTTAGGACATGAGAGCACTAACTTCAATCTTGCCTAACATCTCGACGTGCTAACATTTGTGATAACATGGTCATCTTGGACGTGTTGGCAACCCATGGCAAGAGGCGAAGCAAGTTTGAAGCAAAGAGCAAAGAAAAGGAAGAAGAAGCCGCTTTGAAGTGACCGACGCTAAAGCTCGACCGGACGCGACGCGACCGTGGCTCCGGTGGGTGCGCCTCGCGAGAGCCCCCGCGGCCGGCATTTTTGCGGACGACGCGATCGACCCTCGACCGGATGCTTCCCGGTGGTCGACCGGATCCGCCGATCGGACGCGACGGCGAAGGGTGCCGGTACCGTGGGCCCGACCCTTTGTCGGTAGTGACCGGAGCGCTGGACCGGACTTGCGACGGACTACCGGTGGTTCCGGTCGGTGTGTCCGGCCACCCCGCCAGAGCAAATTTTTTGGAGCAACGGCTCCATTTCGAGAGGAGCCCTATATATACTTGGTTGGCTGGTTCTTTGGGACCTCTCTTGCACATTTGAAGCTTCCAACTTGCTAGTGAGCATTTGATACTCCTCTCCACTCATCTCTTCACCACTAACTCGGATTCTTGGTGAGATTGAGAGTGATAGAAGTGTATTGCATCATCGGTTGCATCTAGAGGCACTTCATCCTTGGAGAAGCCGCGGGATTCTTGTTTTCTTGGGAATTTGCCCGGTTCCCTAGCGGCTTGGAGCAAGAGGCGGTGTTGAGCTCAAGTGGAGCTTGTTTGAGGCCACACCGGTGGTGATTGTGAGGGGTCGTTCTTTACCCCGCGGGAGATTCGCGAAAGGGGCTCTAGTGGATTGCTCGTGGCTTGTTGGACCCTCTCTTGTGATCGTTTGCTTGAGCGCCCATAGGGGTTTTGGCACCGGCCATTAAGCTTAGCACACGTCAAGTGAGTGTGTCACCACAACGAGGACTTAGCGTGCCGGCAAGCACGTGAACCTCGGTAAAAAATCATCGTGTCTATTGTCTTGAGCTCGTTGGAGATTTCTCATTGTACACGGTGATTGGGTTCATCCTCTACACTCCGCGGTGGTATTGTATTCTAGCACCTCTTTACATTACTTAGTAGCTTATCTTGTTATGGTGCTTAGTTGGTAGCTTGTGTAGCTTGCTTAGTCTTGTTCAGCTCCTAGTTGGTAATTTAGTTAGACTTGCTTGTCCACCTAGGAGTAAAATAGCGACATAACCTTTGAGTGGATTAGAGACAATAGAATTGACTTGTGGCTCACTTAGATAGCTTGTAGCATTGCTTAATAGCTTCGCCATCTTATTTACTAATCCGTGTGCTTAAGTGTTGTTGCAAGAATTTTCAATTGGCTATTCAACCCACCCCCTCTAGCCATTAGGACCTTTCACACGCCCTGTCTCCATTCACACTCTCGAGGAGGTGGTCGCATTACAGCCAAGCCAAGGGCGCCCAATGCTACGCGGCAGGCCCAAATCGTGTTGTTAAAGAAGCTGGGAATGCATGTCAGCGAGGACGCCCCTGACAAGGAGGTCGCGGCCGATTTTGTGAAGGTGTTCGAGGTGACATGTCCTTCGAAGCGTAACGTGCTCGTGTGTTACTCAATGGCGAATTCAATCCGCGGCCCCGAACCTCAACATAGCCGGGTTGGGTGATGGCATGGATGATGTGACCTGTGCCTAAGTTAGCTGGGCCCAGCAGACTCTTGACGGAGTTGTCGGTTGATGCGCCCGCGGGTTCACTTGAGTTAGTTCGCGGTTCGCCCTTGTTGGCTGTTACGCTCATCTTTCTTTGCTTCTCTTGTCGCTTTGTTTTATTTTTCTTCTTCTTTTTGGTCGGTTCAGGGGATTCGGTACTGCTCGACTACCGCCTCCCTCCTCTCGTGGTAACAAAACTCTATTCTACTTAATGAAAAATGCGCCTAGCGTTAAAAAAAAAAAAAAACACACGCATTGAGATTTTGCTGATGTTATTTTTTTTTAGCTTAGTGCCGTTGAAGCGGCATCCTCCTATACGGACAGATAAATAATAACAAGAAATTGTAGAGACAAATCTTACATACTGTTATAATCTTTATTAGAATTGTTGCTAAATTCAGTACAACGGTACTGTATATATCATACACTTGCCTTCGTTTAACGATTTTGTGAGAACGGTTAACATTATCGAGTTCGATTTTTTTTTTTTTTTAGCGGAAAACCTGCTCCAGGGAGTAGGCAAATGAGAAAAGCAAAGAAGAAACAAGTTTTGAAGATGAACTAGCGGTCGCTAGCAAGATTTCGGTGTGAGTGCATGTTTCTGTCTGAACTTGTTTTCTCTTGACGAAAACAGAAGTGCAGAACCCTGCCAATACACCTAACAAAATGTGTTGCATAGCACGATTTTGGGCCCTTCTCCACACTCGTTTTATTTTCAAAGAGAGCATCGGCCCAAGCCCAGAAGCTAAATGAAGGCCTATACCAACAATATACCTTTTGCTGACGCTAGGAAAGGCAGATATGATGCTTTTGAGCCCCTCAAAAAGAGAGAGAAAAAAGATATGATGCTTTTGAATCTTGACATTTACTGATGGGTGGCAGACTCATGGTTTACACTCTACAGAGTTTAGCAAGATAAACCGAGGCATGTTTAGTTGAAGCATACTACATTATTATTACCCATGTAGAGTTTATAACTCACATGGTCTCTACAGACCTATGACGAAGCTGAGCTTGAAGATAACTGACTCGGAGATAGTGTGTAAACTGTAAATAAAACAGACGAACGATTAATTTGGTATTCACCATCCAGTTGTTTACTGAAAACTCTTCTGCAATAGCTGACAGCTGACACCAAGTTAACTTGGGTCTACTACTTACAATTTTACAGGCCAGTTTCATATGAGCAAACAAAGGATCCAATCATGCCTTGATCAAGCGCCAATAATCGCCATCATCTTCTGTAGAAGACGCGCTTGAAGTGGAAGCTGAGACGCAGGACGCCCCTGTCAAAGGTGCTTCTGAACCCCGCCTTCCGCGAGCGCCCCACTCCCTATTGACGACCCTGAACGCGACGTCCTCGTACGGCCACCCCGCGTGGAACCTGAAGATGCAGGTCTCGTCGCTCCCGCTGACGTCCTCCTCGACGGTGTACTGCGGAGTCTTCCCGCCGGCGAGGTCCAGGTCCGGGTAGTGGAGCACGAACGTGTAGCCCTTGACGACCTTGGGTGGCGGGTGGTCGCGGTCGTAGTGCACGCGGTTGTACTTGTTCCACTCGAACCCCGTCCGCACCCGCGCCATGTACTTGGGCTTCCTCCACTCTGCCCCCGCGGGCAGCGTCTCTGTCGACGGCGGCAACGCCACGGCGCCAAGCGGCTCCGACCCCGCCTCGTCGGCGTCTGCTGCGTTGTGTCCACGCCCCTGTTCCGTGTCCTCCTTGTCAGAGACGGAGGACGGCGGCGCCGGCGCGTCGTCGTCGTCGTCACAGGTGGAGTAGTTCTGCGCCAGGAACTTCTTGGCCTTCTCGACCCGGATGAGCTCCGTCACCTTCTGCAACTGGTCGACGACCTTGGACTCGCCGTCAGCCATCCGAGCGGCGATAGTCTGCTGCATCGCTTCAAGCTCTTCGATGCTCTTCCCCTCGACGAGGCTCAGAACGTCGGCCGCAACCTCCGAGTGCAAGGACCTGCCACCGCGTCCGTCCGCCCCGGTGCCAGCGGCCTTCACCATCTCGGCATCGCAGAGCAACTTGGCGGCCTCCCAGAAGCGCCCGTTCTCCCTGTCAAGATCGGCCAGCACCCCGATCTCCTCGGCCACCTCCTTCAGCTCCTCCGCGGACGCGCCACGGAACGCAGCGAGCGCGCACCGTCGTGCCCCGTGGAGAGACTCCACGAGCATGTCGACGCACCGGGGGCGGCCCTCGGCGAACCGTATCGCGGCCCTGAGCCTGCCCTGTGTAACGCTCGATGGGGATATGGATAGGTACTACGATGAATTCACGATGAATCTCACAAGTTCGAATATCTGGATACAAAATCTCCGGTGGCGCACGCGCCGCTGGCCACTCTCGAGCAGAGCTCGCCCTCAGGTTCTAACTACCAGGTTCCAGACGAAGCAACTCAAAACGAATCCTCTCTCCTTTAACGATACAACGGAATCCATCCGCGTGAGCCCGATGCAACGGGTTTTGGTTGTGGGCTTCAATGACGCCAATCTGGGCCTGTGTATTTGACATTGGGCTTCTTCGAACGTTTGCTCTTGGGCTTCCCTGCTGCGCCGCTTGATGTCGTGACATTCCCCTCCATGAATACCGGCTTGTCCCCAAGCCGATGAATCAGGAAAGCGGCGTAGCATGTCATCTTCGTCTTCCCAGGTGGCCAACTCCGGAGACAGATTAGTCCACTTGACCAACAGTTCATGATAGATGCGATGATTCTTGGTAACCACACGCCGATCAAGTACCAGATCCGGCACCTCCAGATTAATGATATCAGTAGGTAGTGGAGTTTGAGAAAGAGGGGCAGACCTTTGACAGGTTTTAGCAGGGAGACATGAAACACATTGTGAATAGCTGAGTTTGCTGGTAACTTCAACTTATAAGCCACAGCACCAACACGTTCTTCAATCTCAAAGGGACCAAAGTACCGATAGGCCAGCTTAGGACTAACACGAGAAGTGACTGAGTGCTGAGCATACGGTTGGAGCTTTAACCAAACCTGATCACCCACCTGGAAAACACGGTCAGAGCGATGTTTATCAGCCTGACTCTTCATGCGTTGTTGAGCCCGTAAGAGTTGTTGCTGAACCAACGCAGTGATGGATTTCCTGTTATTAAGCCATTCATCAAGATCTGGTATGGTACAGTCCTGGTCTGGATCAATGCCAAAATGAATAGGATCATGCCCATACAGTACTTCAAATGGTGTATGTTGCAAAGCTGAGTGCTGACATGTATTGTACCAGAATTCTGCAAGATACAGCCACTGAGACCATTTCTGAGGACAGGCATGAATAAAGCAACGCAGAAAGGTTTCAATGCATTGATTAACACGTTCAGTCTGGCCATCACTCTGGGGGTGGTATGCTGAACTCATGCACAACTGAGTTCCAGAGAGCTTAAAGAGTTTCTTCCATAAAGAACTCGGTGAAAATCTTGTCCACATCGAGACAATGGCAGCAGCATACCATGTAACCGATAAACTTGCTCCATGAAAACATGAGCCACTTGAAAGGCAGAGAAGGGGTGCTTGAGCTTGATAAAGTGGGCATACTTGGAGAACTTATCAACCACCACTAAAATACTGATTAAAACCAGCTGAAGTAGGTAAGCCTTCTATGAAATCCATTGTGACTATAATCCAGATTTGTTAGGAACAGGCAATGGTTGTAATAATCCAGGATATGGAACTCTTTCTGATTTTGCTTGTTGACAGACATGGCAATTAGCAACAAATTCAGAAATGGTAGACTTCATATGGGGCCAAGAAAAGAGTTTGCAGGCTTCCGCCGATATGTAACTAATGCTCCCGAATGACCACCAATGGGAGTATCATGCACCTGAAATTACCTTGTTTTGAAGAGCTTGAGAATGGCCTAGCCAGATAGCATTCTTGTACTTAATAATGCCCTGATGCAATGAAAAAATGCCCAAATGGGTTTTGGAGAGCTAAGGCACTTAACCGCAAGCGTGCCAAAGGATTATCCAGATAGCTGGTTTGGAGATCCTGTAACCACACGGGCCGCGGCTACAGAGATAGCACTAAGATGTGCCTCAGAATGTGGTGCTCTAGACAGAGAATCTGCAGCACAATTCGAGGTACCCTTCTTGTAGGATATCTTGTACTGAAAACTCATTAATTTGGTAAGAACTTTTTGTTGCCAATAAGAATGCAGCCTTTGATCAGTTAAATGTGTTAAGCTTTTCTGATCGGTGTGTATGATAAACTCGCCAGAAATAAATATGCCTTCCACTCGATCCAAAGCAAGCAATATGGCTAGACTCTCTTTTTTCATAAGTAGATAACCCTTGATGCTTAGGGCCCAATGCTTTGCTAACAAAAGCCACAGGATGACCATTCGGTGTAAAACTGCTCCTATTCCCTTTATCCGATGCATCGGTTTCTACAATGAAGGGTTTAGAGAAGTCTGGTAGAGCAAGAATCGGAGCAAGAATAAGAGCAGATTTGAGCAACTGAAATGCCTTTTCACAAATATCAGTCCATACAAACATAACTCCCTTTTTCAGCAACTCAGTTAAGGGTTTAGCTATGAGGCCAAAATTTTTGACAAACCTCCTATAGTACCCAAACCAATCCAAGGAAGCATCTCACCTCTTTGACGAAGTTGAGAAGGCCAGTGGATAACATCTTTGATCTTCTCAGGATTAGTAGACACCTTAATTGGGGAGAGGACATGGCCAAGATAATGCAGTTCTTGCTTGGCAAAAAGAGCATTTAGACAATCTCACTTTGAACCGATGCTCTTGCAAGCAATTGAAAAACTTACGACATGATCTATATGTGCCTCAAGGGTTTTTCTTTGTAGATCAAAATATCATCAATGAAGACCACTACACATTTGCGAAGTAAAGGAGCCAAAATATGGTTCATGATGGACTGAAATGTTGCTGGAGCTCCAGTCAACCCATAAGGCATAACTAAATATTCATAGTGACCACAATGAGTTTGGAATGCTGTTTTGTATCTATCAGCTGGAGTAACCTTGATCTGGTGAAACCCTGATCTCAGGTCAAGAGTAGAAAACCAGCAGAGCCCCATGGAGCTCTTCAAATAATTCTTCAATGATGGGCATAGGGAACTTGTTCTTGATTGTATAAGCATTCAGCTTCCTATAATCAACACAGACGCCATTCACCTGACTTTTTTCTTTACCAAGAGAGCTGGAGAGGCAAAAGGACTGGAGCTTTCTTGAATCATATTGGACTGCAGGAGATGAGCAATTTGTTTCTCTATTTCATCTTTTGGGCAGGTGTGTATCTCAGAAGGTCTCTGTCGAATGGTCGAGCTCCTTCAATTAGTGGGATAGAGTGAGAGAGTAACTCATTAGTTGGAACACCAGAAGGTTCTTCAAAGATCACAGGAAATTCTTGCACCGATTCTTTGCATTGGAGCAGCAATGCTTGGCATGATTATCTGCAGTGTTTTGTTGACTCCTCATACAACTCAACTACACTCCATAGAGCATCTTGCTTGTCAAGGGCCATCAACTGGGCATAAGAAATCTCATGCATGGGCAGAATAGCATCTTGAATCCCTTGAATCTTGACATTACAGTCTTGTACAGTAAAACTGAGCCACTTGTTTCTCCAATCCATCTGCATTGGACTGAAGGCTTCTAGCCACTCCATACCAAGTATTGCATCATAACACTGCAGTGGTAATACTTTGAAAGAGTTGGTGAACAGGACACCTTGAGCAGCCCAAGAACACCGCCTCGATCTCATGTGTACACTGAAGGAGAGAACCATCGGCAACCTTACCGCAGACATAGGATGTGAAAGTGGGGTCCATGGTTTGAAAGCATTAGCAACATGCTCACCGATAAAATTATGAGAGCTTCCTCGAATCCACTAAGATAATAGCCGGCCGCCGATGAATAAATGCATGAAGCTTCAAAGTGTGAGGTGGGCTGATACCTTTAGCAGCATGGTCTGACAATGCCATCAACTCATCTGGATCTGAGTCAGACTGTGAATCTGGAGAAGTATCAAAACATTCCCCTAATGTTGCCCACACTTCTTCAATCATATTAAGAGGAACATGTGCTGGACACTTGTGTTGAGGACCCCATTTACCTCCACATTTGAAACACAATCCTCTAGATCTTCTGTAAGTCATCAGGGCTGCTAGCTTTTCATTAGGCTTTGCTCTTTGATTAGCAGCTTTAGCAGAAGCTTCAGATTTGGCTTCCACAACGGGACAAGTAGAGCTGACAACATGAGTTTTCTGATAATCCTGCTTCTGGTAGTCATGTCTCTGATAAGACTTAGAAGAGGAATACTGATAATCATGTTTCTTCAACTCCTTGGATGAAAACCCAGCCAGAATGTCCTCCTGTATGAGAGCAAGTGAACTAGCAGTATCAAGGTCTTTAGGGCGATGTAAAACGACAGCTGCTCTAATTTCAGGTTTTAATCCATCCACAAATTTGCCGCTTAAGAATGCAGGATTAACTGATGGGTCATGGGCTAAGAGTTGGTGCATAAGATCATCAAACAAGGCAATATACTCTGAGACACTAGCTACTTGCTGAACATGGAAGAATTGGCGTATGAAGTGATTGAATTGGTCTCTATCAAAACGCTCAACCACTAACTGGCAAAGGTGTTCCCAAGTACACTGCCTAAGGTTCAGTTCTATAGTCTGCATCCAGAATGCTGCAGGACCAGCAAAATTGACAGTAGCTATTTTGACCCAATTCTCCTTAGGGACTCTATACAAATCAAAGTATGTATCACTCGCTTGATCCACAACTTAGGATTAGTTCCATCAAATTTAGGGAAATCAACTTGTGGCATAGCGGGTCCTAGACATGCATGAGATCGACAAGCACACCCACGGTGGAACTCAAATCCATGATACGAGGGAGGTGGATCAGGTGGAGTACCTTTGAGAGGAGGCGGCTCGTGGGTGTAGATACACCCCGAGCCACCTTTCTCGACGCGGTGGCCAAATGGCCCAGGTGCTACCTCTGACGAGGACGCATCCAGATGGGCGGACGCCAGCACCTTCGCCGAGTGGTGTCCGGTGTGGAACACCTTCTCGGTCTTGGGGAGGTGTTCGACTTGCTTGCGCAGATCATCGACCGTAGTCTTCGATCGGCGACTTGTTTGTCGACAGGTGGGGACGCCATTCCTCGAAGTCCGACTTGACGGAGCGCAGGTCGCCGACGACGGTGAACACGTTGTCGGCGCGGGTGGTGAGCTCGCGGTTCCCTTCTCGCAATTGTTGTCGCTTGTGTGTCGAGCTTCGTGGACCGATCATCCGGCTTCTTCAAGAGCAACGCCAATCGCTCATCGATCTTCATGGCGACTTGGACTCGTTTGGTGGGGATGCGCCAAAGACGACCGATCAACGGCGGTGGGTGGATTTATTGCAAATCGTTTCAGATTGGCAAGCAATCGAATCCGACCGACCGACTACCGAGCCTTGTGTCGAGATCGAAATTGGTGGGGAAAAATTTCCAAGGAACGGTGGCTAATTGATACCGGATGTAACGCCGATGGGGATATGGATAGGTACTACGATGAATTCACGATGAATCTCACAAGTTCGAATATCCGGATACAAAATCTCGGTGGCGCGCACGCGCGCCGGCCACTCGAAAGCGAGCTCGCCCTCGGGTTCTAACTACCGGGTTCCGACGAAGCAACTCAAAACGAATCCTCTCTCCTTTAACGATACAACGGAATCCATCCGCGTGAGCCCGATGCAACGGGTTTTGGTTGTGGGCTTCAATGACGCCAATGCGGGCCTGCGTATTTGACATTGGGCTTCTTCGAACGTTTGCTCTTGGGCTTCCCCTTTGCGCCGCTTGATGTCGTGACACCTGTTGGAGGAGGAACGCGGCCTCCCTTCGCCTCCTCCTCCGCCCCAGCCGACGCGGCAGCGGCACCGGCGGAGAGACGCGCGCCGCGCCGACGCCGCCCCCGACCCGTCGCGGGCTCCTCTCGCGGCGTGCGGCGCGGCGCGCCCGACCGACCGAGACGATGTCGGGAGGCGCCGGGCGGGAGAGGTCGCGATCTTTTTTTTGCGCCACACTAACGCCGCCGAGACCGCGCGCCGCCCGGCTTCTCCGAGACCCCGGCCGCGGCGGGCGGACGGCGCCGCAGAAGCGCGGACGGCCGCTGGCGAGCCACCTCGCTACGCGATCCCTGGGGAGGCGGCGTGGGGCTTCGTCATCGTCGCGATCGAGATCGAGATCGACCGGCTCGGACGGCGCCCGATTCAAATCAAATCGAATTTAAAAAAAGAAGCGCCCTTGTAGCGGTCGGTTAGGTCTCCTAACCGACTCGGATGGCGCGAAGTCGGTTGCCGAACCGACTCGGGGGGGGTCGAGGAACGGAACGTCCAGTAAACGTCAGCATCGGGCTAAAACGTGCGCGTTACCCAGATCGTCGGTTTCCACGTGAACGCAGATAGTCCAACCCTATGTGAATACAACTAGGACATGAGTATTAAACAAAACCTATTTAATAATATGGTAATACTAGAAAACGAGTCCAAATCCTGGAGGAGGTTTACATACTGATGGTTCCTTCTTGCCGTCAGAGAGAAAAGGAAGTTGGGGTTTTGTGATCAGAGACAGCGA
This sequence comes from Hyparrhenia diplandra, assembly GCA_015847255.1. NCBI lineage: Eukaryota > Viridiplantae > Streptophyta > Magnoliopsida > Poales > Poaceae > Hyparrhenia > Hyparrhenia diplandra. The sequence goes on from JADLZK010001923.1 coordinate 25,689, forward strand.
TGGGGAGGCCGTCATGGCTGGACGGGGCAGGTTTGATAACCTGCTAGACGCCTTCCAAGCCGAATTGATAGCATGTCTTCAAGGAGTGCAAAAAGCTGCTGAGATGGGAATTAGTAAGGTCATCCTGGAAACGGATTCGCAGGAGGTTGCTAAAGCCTTGAACTCAGAGACGTATGATGACTCAAGAATGGCGGTGTTGATTGAGGAAATTAAGTTTCTAGTTTCAGTAAATTTTAGTTCTTGGTTTTGTTCCCACGTGGGAAGGTCTTGTAATGAAGCCGCGCATGTGCTGGCTAGTCGGGGTTATTCATGCATCGAAGGAGAGGATATCATTTCGATTTCTCTCCCGGATGATGTGTCTGTAATTGTTGCTAACGATATGTTAGCTAATGAGTAATGAATGGTCCGAGGTTCAAAAAAAAAAAAAGAAAACGAGTCCAAATAGGACACAAATCCCTTTTCGAATACTCATGGGCACGATTGTGTTCATCATAAATATAGCAATATGATTTGGAAAGAGAACAGGGATCTGTTGGCACCTTTTAGAAGTGGAGGAACCGGATCCCAGTGTCTTAACCGATTGGTTGATTGACCGCGAGTTAGCTAACTCGTGGTCGACCGTGAAATGGGAATTGGGTTCCTCCTCGCCTCCATCAGTAGCACGACTCACTGCCAGGCGTTTAACCATTTAACCTGCAGCGAGTTTTAGAAAAAATATGGCATCAACTTTCAATCATGTGCACACAAAACCAAATTTCAAATGGTATAAAAAAAACCAAATTTCAAATTCTCAGCAACGGATGACTACTTTTTTTACGGGCAGTCGTACGACTACCTGAGACAACCTGCTCAGCAAACGCAAAGACGATGCTCCTTGTCATTGACCATTCCGACAACAAGCTACAGGCCGGCCTTTCTAGCCTGACACTACGTCTGATAAGGCCTTTTCAGATGCCCTTCTAGCCTGACACTATAGCAGAGATAAATCTCCATCGATAAGTAACCCAGCCCATGAAGCGGCATCGCCAGCCCATGAAGCCCATATTTATCAGCCAGCCCAGCAGCAGATAAGGAACCCAGCCCATTGAAAAATTGGACAGCCACCTTGTCTCCAACCTCGCTTGCGGGCTCGACGCCTCGCACCGGCGCCGGCTCCATGGCAGCTGACCGCACCACAACTGACCCTGAAATGATTTTTTCGGCTTCTTCGTAACATGGCTAGCTTCTTCCTGGTTAGTGCTCTTTGGGATCTTTAAGCATGTGGTTTTGGGTCCAGTTTAATAGGGCTCCTTGAGACAACACAAGAGGAACCATTTTCAACAAAAAAAAAAAAAACCATAGAACAAAGCTGTTTTATAGTTGTGGCTGCTCCAAAACGAGTCTGGCTTCTTCAGAGTACTAGTAACCCCTCGTAAAAAGCCGGTCAAACACCCCCTTAGCCCTCGTTCGTTTCTGGCGGTTTGGTCATCTGGAACAGTTCCGGCCGTATCATTAGTTCATATTTGTATAAGATTTCATCGGCCGGAATGAAACCTGGTGTAATCCGTCCTAAAACGAATGGGCCCTTAGCTTACTTTTGGTAGCAACTAGCAAAGCATCCATCCAACGACCGCATACGCCCATGGTCCATGCTCGCGTGGAGATTCAACAATGCTTCGTTAATGAACGCACACGATGCTAGTTATTGCCTCCATATTTGTGCCGATCCCTTTCTTAGATTTTGTTCGGTTTATAGAAAAATATTTACAACATTTATATTTCGAAATTTTTTATTATAAAAATAGATTTAGCAATCTATCGTAATTTGATACTATTCGTGTTAATATCTTTTATATAGCAGATCAAAGTCAAAGGTGTTTAAACACTAGTAATAAAAAATGAAATGACATGCATTTTGAAACGTGGATGTTTATTTATTTATGCCCCGTCGGCCGCCAGCCCGTGTTGGACGGCGACTGTGTACTGGGCGGGCGGGCAAGGGCGGGCGGCGGGCGACGGGCGAAGTCTCGGGGTTTAGCCGGGGTCGTGGCTCGCGGGCGACTCGAGAGGGTTCAACCTAGACAGATCTTTCCACTCAAAATCGATTCCGTTGTTATCCGGCCGGGTCCTCGCACCGAGAGGTCGGTGGAGGCGGAGGAGTGAGCGCCCGTGGCTGCAGTGCAGTCCCCGAGGGGGTGCTAGGGGCGGCGCCCAAGCTTCGTCGTCGGGGCGACGGAAGGGAAGCGGGAGCAAAGCAGGGCACCGCTTCTGGCTCCGGTGCACAGGCCGCCTGGCTGCCGTGGTTTCTTCCCGAGAGGTCAGGTGCAAGATGGGCAAGTCCGTGGTGGAGGTGGTGGGGAAGCTGGGGTGGAAGGGCAAGCGCAAAGAGCGGTGGGGCTGGTGAGGGTCCGGAGGGGCTTCTAATGGGGTTGAGGCGGAGGAGGAGGAGTTGAGCAAGGTGAGGGGAACTCGGAGGCCGAGGGTGGAGACGGGGAGCAAGTTTATTCAGGCAGTGGGGAAGCCGCACTCGAGCAAGCCGGGTTTTATGCGGATGGTTTAGCACAAACTCGGGAAGAATCCGGGTGCCCGGACAAGGGATTAGGTGCAAGGGGATGGAGAAAACCACTTCCTGCTCACGTTCTTGCAAAGCGGGGTAAAAAAGAAGAGCTATAATGGATGGTCCATGGGAGTTTGGGGGGGACCTGCTGGTGGTGGCTGAGTTCGACAAGAGCAAGAGGGTGAAGGACATGGACTTCAACCACACCGTGTGGGTCGATTTTGACCTCCCTCTGGGGATGATGGATGCGGTTAATGGCATGTCGGCTGGGCAAACCGTGATTGAAAAGCTATGTTAGTTGATACTGAGGAGGATGGATCAGCTGTGGGGGGTTTCCTGAGAGTGAAGGTGAAGATCGATATCCGAAAGCCGTTGAGGCGTGGTATAATGGTGGAAGGAGAAGAGGGGGGAGAAGGACCTCTGGTGTCTCATTCAATATGAGTTTCTACCAAACTTCGCTACACCGTGGGCGTCTTGGGCATGTGGAGAAGGAGTGTGACTCTTGTTTGGAGGATGACGGGGTGTAGGCAGTTTGGGGAGTGGTGCGGGTGTCTCCCGGTGGGAAGGGGCGGGGGGATCGAGGCATAAATGGTCGAGGGGGGGCTCTCAGCGGCAAGCTTGGAAGAAGTAAGGAGAGTGGAAAGACTAGTTTGGCATCGACCGGGGTAGGATGCGCCCACCCTCTCTCGATGAGGGGGGAAGTTGATCCCGATCTCAAAGATGATGGATCGAGTCCGATTAAGACGCAGAGAAGGGGACAAGAGATATGGTGGTGATGCCAAAGAGCCTTGCTTTTGAGGGGGTGGTTGTTGGGGGTGGTTTGAGGGATGGCGCCGGCGTGGGACAAACCGGGTGGCGGCAAAGAAGCTAGGAGTTTTGGGGGAGGGACACGGGGGTGGGACAGCAATGGGGGCCGGGCTCGGTGATTGTGGAGGGAGCAAATGTTGTGGAGGAGGCCCATGTGGTTGGTGGTGAAGGGGGGTTTGTGGAGGCTATAAATGCCGACAGGGAGACCGGAATGCTTGCTGGTGATGGAGGGCAAGAGAGCAGCAAGGATATGGAGGTGGATGTAGGCCGCCTTGGGATGTTGGGGGTGGGGACAGGAAGGGAGTTTGGGCCGGAGGTGGAGAAGGGGTGGGGGGAGCAGGCACGGGGGTGATGGGGGGCCGATGGGAAGACCGGAGGGGAGACACTACCGGTGGGGAAGAAGCCCGGCACGTGATCAAGCAAGATGCCGCAAGCACCCCAAATCTAGGGGTGGGGTGGTCCGGGGAACCCGAGAAGAAAAGGTGTCTCCCCAAGGGGAGACAGAGGTGAGGTCCTTGGACAACAAGAAGAAAAAGATGACAGGGGAGCAAGAGGGGGCACAAGAGGGTATGGGATGGGCGGAGAAAAGGTAGGGACTGATGAATCAGTCCTACCTAGCCAAATGAGGCTTATAGCCTGGAATTGCCGGGGATTGGGGAATGGCCCGGCGATTCGTGGCCTTCTGGAGCTCCAGAAGGAGGAGGCCCCCGATGTTTTGTTCTTGTCTGAAACGAAGCATGAAGGAAAGTGGTTGGACTGGCTTAGGTGGAGGATGGGATTGACTAATATGGTGGCGAAGGATAGTGAGGGAGCGAGCGGAGGTCTCGTGGTCTTTTGGAGGAGGGGTATTGATCTCTCGGTTAAAAGCATGTCTAAGTACCACATAGACATGGTAATAAAAGAGGAGGATGATTTTGAATGGAGGTTCACAGGATGTATGGGGAGTCTAGGAGCGAGGAGAAGGAGAGGACATGGGACACTCTTCGGGACCTTGCACGGAGCTTTTTGCAATGCCGTGGGTGTGTGCGGGTGATTTTAATGAGGTCCTTTTGCTCATGAGAAGGATGGTGGGCTGCCAAGATCGGAAGCGGCGATGGAGAAGTTCAGGAGGGTGTTGGAGGACCGTGACCTCCATGATTTGGGTTTCGTGGGAGATGCGTTCACTTGGCGCAACAACCACCACAGGCGGAGAGCTACACTAGAGAGCGCCCGGATCGGGCCCCTTGCTAACACCGCATGGAGATGTAAGTTTCCCCTAGTCCGTGTTATCAACGGCGATCCAAGGCACTCGGATCACGGACCTGTAATTGTGGAGGTGGGGGGGAGAGGGAGGCCCGCAAATGGGAGGGGCCAAGGGAGGTCCAGAGAATTTTTGAAGCTCGGTGGGGTCGGAGGAGGAGGATTGTGTGGCTTAAAGTGGAGGAGGCTGGGCGCCGCCTCGCTACTTGTGCTCCGCCACTCTTTTGGAGCCGCAAGGTCGAACGTTGGGAGAGCCGTGGGAGTGGGACCGACCGTGTTGGGGGATTTGGAGAAGAGGGTGAAAAATGATAGGAGGGAGCCGGACGGATGTAGGAGGAGAGGGATTTCTCAAGATAATGTAAATCGTGAACATGTTTTGCGTTTCAAGTTGGAGAAATTTGGAGGATCAGCTACATGTCTCATCGGAAAAAGCGTGCCCACAACTCCGGCTGCTGAATGGTGACCGAAATACCAAATTTTTTTCATGCTTTTGCATCGGATAGGAAGAGGAAGAATGCGGTAAGGCGGTGGGACGAAGGAGGAAGAACAAGTGGAAGGTGACAGTCAAGACATACATTGCCGACCAATACCAAGCCCTCTTTGTCACACAGTTTGGAGGAGATGTAGAAGAGGTGATCGGTCGTGTGCGCAGAAGGTGTCACATCGAGATGAACGACACCCTTCAGGCACCCTATTCAGGAGAGGAGGTGTGGAAGGCTCTGGAAAGCATCGGAGATCTCAAAGCGCCTGGTGTTGATGGCTTTCCTGCCATTTTTTACAAGCGCTCGGGGCCGATTGGGGAGCGGGTGAAGACGGAGGTTTTGCAAGTCCCGAATGGGGGTAATGCCGGTGGGCTGGAATGATACCATGATTGTTTTGATCCCGAAGGTTGACAAACCAGAAAAGCTTAAAGAGCTGCGACCGATTAGCCTATGCACGCATCGCATAAGCCGATCTCCAAAGTAATTGCAAACCGGCTGAAATTGGTACTGCCAGATGTGATCTCACCCTCTCAAAGTGCTTTTGTACCGGGGCGACTAATTACGGACAATGTCCTTTTGGCATACGAGTTGACACATTATCTAAAGAGCAAGAGGAAAGGACAAGAGGGGGGCCGCTATCAAGCTAGATATGAGCAAGGCGTATGATCGGGTGGAGTGGGGTTTTTGTATAGCATGATGATCAAGATGGGCTTTAGAAGGCAAAGTATCGACCTGGTTATGAGGTGTGTTTCTACGGTGAATTACCGTATCAAAGTCAATGGGGAGTATACGGGCACAATTATAACACAGAGGGGACTCCGCCAAGGCGATCCACTCTCGCCGTACCTGTTCATCATTTGTGCCGAGGGGCTATCTGCTATGTTACAGAAGGCTGAGAGGGACCGCAAGATTGTAGGGATCAAGGTCTGTCGAACAGCACCAAGTGTCAATCATCTTTTCTTCGCAGACGACTCTCTAATTTTGATGCGGGCAAGGAAGGAGGAGGCGGCGGAGCCGAAAAGAGTGTTGGAAGTATATGAGAGAGTGTCTGGACAAATGATCAATAAGGATAAGTCATCAATCCTGTTCAGCCCAAACACAGCAAGAAATGTAAGGGATAATATGAAAACTATCCTATCAATTACACAAGAGAAGTGGGGGGAAAGGTATTTAGGGCTGCCAGTGTCAATTGGGATATCAAAAAAGAAAACTTTTTCATACATAAAGCAGAGAATCCGGGTCCGAGTGCAAGGTCGGCGGTGAAAAGATGTTGTCTAGGGTGGGCAAAGAAATTCTAGTCAAGGCGGTGGCGCAAAGCCATCCCTACCCGTGCCATGTCCTGTTTTGACATTACTAAAACGCCGTGTGATGAGTGAGTGCAATGGTGTGTAGATCTTTGGTGGAGTCAACAGGACAAGACAAACAAGATTCATTGGCTTAGTTGGGAGAAACCGACGCGCTCAAAGAAGAAGGGGGGGCTGGGGTTCGGGATCTACATTTGTTCAATATGGCAATGCTGGCAAGGCAAGCTTGGAGGATCTTGACAAACCCGGATAGCCTTTGCGCAAAGGTACTAAAGGCTAGATATTTCCCTAACAATAGCATCCCGGATTGTAGTGCTAAAGAAGGGATTTCATACTCCCCGGAGAAGTATTTTACAAGGGGCGGAGCTCTTTGAAAAAGGGTCTTATTTGGCGGGTTGGTAATGGAACACAAATTAAAATCTGGGCTGACCCATGGATTCCAAAAGGAGTGACACGCCGTCCCCGCTACACCACGGGAAAACTCCCTTTTAACAAGGGTGGAGGAGCCGATGGACCCGATACATGGTGGCCGGGATGAACAATTGGTACGGGATACGTTCCGGGTCGAAGATGCCGAGGTTATTTTGTCCATTCCTATAGGGGAAGAAATGCCGGACCGCCGCCTTGGCACTTTGATTCAAAGGGTCGAGTTCTCGGTGAAGTCGAGATACAAGGTGGCAAAAGGCAAAGACAGGGATAATGAGGGGGGAAAGAATGCGAGAGGGTTCGGGGGGGCGGAGGAAGGGAGGCCTGAATTCCCATGGCACAAGATCCGCGGTGAAGGTGCCCAATAAGGTCCAAATGTTCATGTGGCGCTTTGTTCATAACTGACCTCCCCTGTGCAAACCAACTTTGAAGAGAAGGAAGATCAAGATCAAAAAAAAGTGTGTCCGGATGTGTAGTAGGTTGGATGAGGATTGTGGACACATTTTCTTTAAATGCAAGAAAGCGCTGGACCGGCCGGGCGTGAGTTACAAATGGAGGATGTTCGGGGTCGCTTGGTACAATGCAGATCGGGAAAAGATGTAGCAAAGAAGATATGGGCGATGCCGCTTAAAAAAACAATTGAAGGTTGTGGTGTGGATGTGGAGATGGTGGACAGCAAGAAACAAGGCAAACATTGGTGAAAGAGTGCAAAGCACTGGGGTGGTATGCAGCTCCGTCCTTTACTATCTAAGTGAGTTTGCAAAATTAAAGGGAGCAGAGAAACAGAGGGTACAACCAAAGAAAGTGAGGTGGAAGCGACGCCTTAGGAAGAACAATACAAACCGAATGTGGATGCGACCTTTTCCCCCGTTAACAAGAAAGGGAGGTTGGGGTTGTGTGATGAGGAATGATGCAGGTGATGTGCTGGACACTGGGGCAGGGGGTATTCGCAGTGCTGGATGTGCCCTTCATGCTGAAGCCTTGGCTGCTCTATATGGGCTGGAAAGAGCTGAACAACTAGGAATGTCAATGATTATTTTGGAGTCTGATGCCTCAAATTTGCGTAAAGCCCTGACGACAATGGAGTTGGATGATAGCCCGGAAGGGGCTCTATTTAGGCAGATCAGGTCCATAATGGCTAGAAACTTTGTTTTTTGTTCCATCTCAATCTGGCCCAACATCCCGTAATGAGTGGTCGATTTGTTTGGCCACCATGGTGTAGCCGCCTTTCCCGATGGAGGGCGAGCGTTCTGGTGCCAGGCACCGACTTTGTAAACGATATTGTCTCTGGAGCTTTGGGTTTATAAAGAGTTGTGAGTTTCAAAAAAAAAAAAAAAAAAAAAAAAAAAGAAGTGGCAATGACTCGGAATAATCCCAGCTCACTTGCCTGCAATTGCAGTTTACACCAGCGCTCCCCAAAAATTTTCACTGACAAGACGGCCCCGTCTCAACTGTACACATCGGAGGCCCACTAGTCATGCCACAGAGCCACGAACGGGAAAAGGACACCAACCACCTTAGCCTGACACGTAGGGCCCGCACATCGCCCCCCACCACGCGCACAGGAGTCTTCTCTCCTCGTTCAGCAGTTCTCTTCTCTCCTCTCGTTTCGTCCCCGTCTCCATCTCCAGTCTCCACCTTCCCCGCTAGCGACCACGAGTCCCACGGCCAACCAATCTCTGCTCTCCCTCTCTCTTCTCCGCGTCGTTAAATCCGAGACTTTTTTTTTTGTCGGCGTCCTCCTCCGCCTCACCGTAGACGCCTCCCTGCCCCGACCGCCGACACCCGCTGCTCGCCGTTGCTGCAGCCGCGCCGGCGATGGATCGTGAAGAAGGTAAAGCAGCGCCAGCGCGGGTCTCGCCGAATTTGGGAGCGATTCTGGCTAATCTGGGGCCTGGTTGCCATTGGTGTGCAGTGACCGAGTTCCTGGGGCAGGTTCCCCTCCTGCAGTGCCTCCCGGGTTCCTCCATCCGCAGAATCGCCGAGGCCGTCGAGGTCAGGAAATACGGTACGTACGTACCTAGCGCGTCCGCGGCTGTACTGTATGCTTGTATGCTAGATCGATTGGTCGTTTCATCGGTTTCCTGGCTTACTCTGTTTGTCTACGCAAGTATGTCCTCTCGAGTCAGTACCTGACTTTGTCCTAAGCTCACAAAATATTTGCGAGTGTTTATTGTTGATCTATGAGAGTACAACAAATTTCAAGTTAAGCCAATGCGAACATAAGCTCTGGGTGGTGATCTTTCACTCAAAGCTCTAACCAGTACTGGTCCACGTCCACAATGAATTGATTACGTTTGAGTTCAACCTTAATTGTTTGACCCTTGGTCCTTGCTTACTGTGATCCCATTATTAATAAGGCTCTGCTGGTTAATAAGATTTTATTTTTCTGTCATTGAATGTGGTGTGGCCTAGATGAATCATATGTGGCTCTAATACTGGTACTTTCCAGAGCCTGGTGACTATGTCGCTCGCGAAGGTGAACCTGTTGATGGCCTTTGCATCATATTGGATGGTCAGGTAAAGTTTATGCGGATTCTTGTTGGTTCTATCTTCTATGCATACAACTTAGGTGGCTGAGATAAAGAGTTATATGCACTAAACGTTTCTTGTAGTGTACCTTTGCACCTCATGCTTACCACCCATCTTCTGAGCTGATGCTTCATTGAATATGCACTGGCACAAATACATGTTCACAAAAAAACCCTTCTATGCTTCATTTCCACTCATCTTTTGTGTTGATGAATAGTTGACTCTGTAGTGGTGGCGTCGTGCACAGAAGGCTGTAGTAGACTGCAAAAGAACAACTTCTATAACATTGTTAATTTGTCTTGCTGTTGTGTTCATACCTTTAACTCTTTGTTTTGCAGTTGTTTTGATATGTGTTAGTATCGACAAGAAAATATGCTAGAATTACATGTACCTTTAATATTTGCCATAGTGGGAGTGGGGGCTAAAGGTTATGTTGTTGTTGTTGTTGTTGGGAGTGGGGGCAGAGGCCGATTCTATTTTAGCAGTAATACTTTCTGCTACTTGAATGACATCCTCATTATCCTGAAGGCTGAAGTTTCTGCACCTGCAAAAGCAGAAGAAGACCGCCCAGACTATGTGTTAAGGAAGTACGACTACTTTGGTTACGGTTAGACATTTCCTGTCATGATAATTTGGTTTAATTCTGTTCAAACTCATTCTGCATGAAAAAGATACAAACCAATGATGTCTTGTGTGATTTCATTTCGTTAATACTGATGCTTTGCATTATTTTGTAGGAACTAATAGTTCTGTTCATCAAGTAAATGTTGTTGCACTATCAAAGGTGCTTATTTCAAACAGTCCCACTTTTAACTTGTCATTTCTTTAGCTGTAGGATTCTCTTTTCTGAGTGAACACTTGGTTTATGGCTTATCCAGATATGTATAACCATCTCTTGCTTATTGTTGGCTGTTCTGTCGCAGCTGACCTGCTTCCTGTTGCCCAATCAATGTGGACATTTGTTACAACCAAAAACAATTTGGAATGCGGAGGAAACACCTGAACATTCTTTGCTAGAACAAATTTTGCACTTAGAACCACTAGAGGTAAGTATAATGTAAGACAGTATCTGTGCTGTTTTATCCATTGTGCAACAAATGGATTTAAGACTGGCAGTGGAATCACACTGGTCCCATTTGAAGACTAACCTTGTTCTTTTAACTCACCATATACTTTGATTTACATTGCCTAAAATAAACGAATATGAGAGTTGAGAGCTGACATGGCTTTCAGAGATTTGCATGGTTGGATTTTCTTGATTTACTGTTAAAAGGACAAACATGATAAATATAGTGTCTTATTATTATATTTTGCATTGAATTCCCCTGTCTTGCTCACCACAATTCTTGTCTGTCTTTTTTAGGTCGATATCTTCCGTGGGTTTACTTTGCCAGAAGCTCCAACTTTTAGGCAAGTTTTTGGAGGACAATTCATTGGACAGGCACTTTTCAACCACTCTTGCTTACTTTCTAGATGTGATAACTATATGTATTTAACCTCTTCCTTTTACTCCTGAATTATAGCTCATCATTTTGCTTTCAAGTACAAATTTGTGAGTTACTGAGTCAACAGCTAAAAAGAAACTTCTTTAGACATGCTTCCTCTACTAACCTAATCACGTGGGTTGGATTTAATCATTTAAGAACATCATGAAATCAATTATTCAGGAACAAATATGTAGATTATATTTAAAATTCTAATCCTTGTCAGCTTCCTTCCAGACATTCCATTATGCTTGTCTTATTTAGGATGCAACTATCTTCTTCAAGATTTATTCACTTGATATGTTGCTAAGGGCCACAGGGTGACAATAAGAAGCTATAAGAAATCATCGATCTGGTGTTTTTGAGTACCTGTAGGAAGTTTGAGTCACAATAATGCCCATTTTGAGTTCAGTTATGTCAACTCCTTGCTGCTGACAATTGGTATCTTTTGGATAAATGTATTTCTGTATGCTCTATGCTTTTTTTCAGTAAGGACTGGGGATCCTTGTAAAAGGAATAGAGGATCTCAGATGTTGTAATCAGTTCTTATGTTTGATCCCATGCAGGCACTAGCAGCAGCATCCAAGACTGTTGATTGTCTAAAAATGGTGCATAGTTTGCATGCAATTTTTCTTGTTGCTGGAGACAATAACTGTAAGGTTTTCTAGAGCTATATGATCTTTGCCAATGTTATTATGCCGCACGGGTAACAGACTTATGGATTTAATAAAAAAGAAGTGCAATGCTCATGTCTGTCTTTGATTTGTCCTCTGGTGTAGTACCAATAATATATCAAGTTCATCGGGCACGTGATGGGTCCAGCTTTGCCACAAGAAAAGTGGAGGCAAAGCAGAAGGGAATAGTTGTATTCACCCTGATTGCTTCTTTTCAGGTGCTTATACCTCTGTAAATGATAATGTTTGAAACTTCTTTGGACAGGTTAAAAATTTATACTAACCTGTACCAGTTATGATTATCATTTTTCAAGCTTTTGATCTTCAAAAAGCATCTGCCTTGTTCATGCTGAGAATTTGAGTTAGAAGGTCAATGATTGTTCTGAACCTTTGTATCTCCCAAAAACGCTGCATTAAGTTAGATGTTTCTTTGGTTATTTTAAATGGTACTGTTGGTCCAACCTGCTATCATAAGATTAATTGAAAAAAAAATGAACTGGTGGATAGAAAATGGCTCCTTGTAGCCCTTGCACACCTTACTAAAACTTATGTTCATTAGACCCCAACTTTATGGTTATTCATCAGCTACCAATCAATATCATCCTTAGTCTCATAGCTACCAGACAATATCGTTCCTGGTCTCAATTCGATTAGTACAGTTGCTTATGATCGATGGATAAATCTTTTTGTGGTACAACTGCTAGAGTATGTATTGTAGGTTGAAATTTTTATAGGACTGTAAAGGTCAGCCGTGAAATATGTCAGTGTGAATTTGTTCTGACGACTGTTCAACTGATTCTCTTGCAGAAGGAAGAAGTGGGTTTTGAGCATCAGGCGCAATCATGCCTGACGTTCCCCTCCTCCAGAACAGGCAATGATTTTTTCTCTTTCCTTTTATATATGTGGAAATAAAAAACAGATACCTAATATGCAATCAAATGCAGCTCCTTAATCTGGAGGAGATACGAGAAAGACGGCTAACTGATCCACGTTTCCCATCGTAATTTTTCTGACTTCCTATCACATAGTTCGATGGTTACTATATTATTGTTGAAGTTATCAGGTTATTAATCGGTTTAACCATCAAACCATAGCCTTCGGCATTCAGGATTTACTTCCACTGTGCCATTCAAAAGCATTGTTTTCAAATGAATCTACCTTGCTGTTGATGCAACAAGTTGTTGGATAGCACATTTTAATATCAAAAATATTGTTCATCTTTATCATTTGATACTTGGTGGCCAATTGAATGTTTATTCATCTGCAGACAATATAGGAACTTGGCAGCTAAAAAAAGTTTACTCCTTGGCCCATAGAAATGAGATTCTGTGAAGATTCTGCATCTCAACATAAACCAAGGTATCCACATACATCTTTTTTCCCTGAATGCAACCAATTCATATTTTTTGGTTTAAGTTATATTAATTAATCTTGCAGACCCTCGTTTCCTCCAAAGCAAGATTTTCCCCATTCTATCCTTATATTAGAAAAAATAGTTATGATTCAGTAATGTTTCTGATTCTTTTTCAGCTTAAACTACTGGTTTAGAGCTCGGGAAAACTTTCAGACGATCAAGCTCTACATAGGTTAGTCATTATATCACCATACACTATCTTTCATCACTTTTTATACTTGCACATAATGTTATTCTGCAATACTACAGATGTGTTGTAGCATATGCTTCGGACCTACTATATTCTGGTGTGAGCCTTAACCCTCATCGTGAGAAGGGTTTGAAGACATACTCGCTCAGTCTTGATCATTCGTATGTTACATTCAACTCAGTATTGTGCTTCAGATCATCGTCACTTTTAGCAAATTTTTGTTTGTTCTTACGGCTTCCTGTCACTGTCAGCATGTGGTTCCACAAACCTGTGAAGGCTGATGAATGGTTGCTGTATGTGGTAAGTGATTGACTTATTGTACATCTGTTCATCGATGCGGATGAGCCCATGCAAGATACTAATGTACACATTGCTCCTGTGAACAGATCGAGAGCCCATCTGCGCACGGTGGTCGGGGTTTTGTCACTGGACGCATGTTCAACAGGCAAGGAGAGGTATGCATTCGGCTGAGCTCTGATCCTCCTTCTGAACCAGTTAGTGGGAGGGTTTTTTTGTTTGTTTTTTTTTGGATAATTGTTCTTCGGATTTGGGAACCTAGTAATTATATTCTCTTCTGCAATGCGCAGCTTGTCATGTCGCTGACCCAAGAGGCGTTGATTAGAAAGGAGAAGCCACGAGGACAAAATCCGAGGCCAAAGCTTTGAGAGATACAACATCCTTCTAATTTGGTTTAGACATTTACGAATTCACAAGCAAAAATGCCTTTAGCTACTCTCTCTCAGCGCTATGTTTTTTTTTTTTTTTTTTTTTCTGGAGCAGAACTTGTAGAGCTGTTCTATTTGGCTGAAAAACATAGAGTTGAGCAATCCTAAACATGCCCTTAGTGCTTGCACTTCTCTCTTTTGGAGTATATAATAATGTGTGGTTACATCCGATGTACTTTTGTGCTACGAAAAGGAGGAAGAAAAACCATATTTGGTTGGGCAATATACTCGATAGATGTGCAGTGGCAGTCGCAGGTAACTTTCGGTGAATCAATAGTGCCAAGAAACGTCTCATTTTTTGGTCTGTTTGAATAACTTTCTGGCATCAAAAGTCAAAGCTATGTTTATGGATTTTTCACATCCAAAACTACCTCTGCCACTTGAATCTGGTCTAGAGGTACTTTATCATCAAAGGTTAAAACCAAGAGGCCTCTTGAGATAAGCTTAACTCGAGAACCCCAGATTTGGCAAAAGAAACACCTGTTAGAACAAAAAAAAAAAAAAAAAAAAAAAAAATCGAAATGGAGTAAACGAGAGAGGATGAGCTAAGTCAGAAATGTGACCAAAGAAGTTGAAATTGCAAGGGGGGAGATAACGAATCAAACCTCTAGAATCACCATCGGCGGCTCTTCAAATATCCTCCAACACTGCGGCCTTTGGTTTGGATTTAAGGCTGCAGTTACGGTTTGAGTTTGGGGAGGACATATTCCGTATGTACCCACTCACTTTAAATGTGCGAAAGACCGAAGAGTGCAATATTGAAGCGTGGGACGTTCTTGTCATCTTCATACCGGTCAGCAGGGATGAAAATGGACCGGATACGAACGGATACTGATGTTACATTTATTTTTATATATATATTTTTAGTCGGATTCAGATTTGAATATGGATAGTGTCATCCATGCCGGATATAATACGATTGGATTGTCGACGTCATAAACATGCAATTTGAGTATTCAAATACAAATATGGTTTTAGATGTTTAATATTCGAACTTCGAATACGAATAGATCTCGAACCCCTCTAGACGGATTCGGTCGGAATATTCATACCATTTTCATCCATACCGGTTAGTAAAAGAGGGAGGGATGACATTGGGGCCATGAGAGGGTACGAGGCAAGGCGATGCTCGCCAATGCCGGATTGGGAGGGGCGGTGATGAAGGTGGGACAATGTGAAAGAAGGAAGCGCGAGCAGGACAAAGAAATCACGAGGAAGACACATGAATGGTGTCATGGGATACATAGTTAGGAAGGGCGAGATATTTGCTTACACCCCGATTGGATGTTTGGATGTATGTATTAGGGCCACGACATTGGAAATGGAAATGGCAAACCTGAATTCCATGTGTTTGGATGGTCATGGCCTTGGAGTCCGGAATCGGGTTCTTTTCCGCGACGTTATTCGCTTCACCTAGCGTGGCGCGAAGAGATACCGAGCCAAAACCCTCCGTGTTGGCCGGAATCGCATCACCTACACCTTGGCTCGTCGTCTCCAACTCCACCTCCGCTCGTCCTCACCAAGTCTAGCACCGGTCCCTCCATCCCCGCCGGCCACCATCAACGTTGGAGGCCACGTGTTCTCGGAGGTAACGTGTGCTCGGAGGGTAACGTGCGTGCTCAACTCCTCATTCGAGCTCCCGGCTCATTCCGTCGAGTTCCCTTAGAACCACCAAGACCCGCGGCGAGGCAACTCCCTCCTCCACGTGAGGAGGGGATTGCCAATTCCGTGGTACGAACCATCCAAACATGAATCGGTATTTGCCATGTCATTTGTTTCCAACTAGCAATATCAGCTGCATCCAAACAAAGGAATTGATTTTGAACCCATTTCCAATCCTAGTCCGATCTAGTATTGGAACCCAATTCAATGCCACGCGCTCATTATCTACGTCAAAACAAAGACTTACCGCCTGTTTGGTTGGTGGTATGGAGCCAACCCGATCGGAGCCAACCCTCTTTCGACTGTTTGGATGAGGAGCGGGGAGCGGAGCGGCTCCCCGCAGAGCATATTCGTTGGAGATGCGGGTTCGCCCGTCCGTCGAATTTCAAGGGGCGAGCCGACCAGGCGGGTTGGCTTGGCGTCGTCGCTTCCGTCGTTCTCTCTGTCGGCGCGGCGCGCGGTCGCCCCCGTCGTCCACGGCTTGCGGCCCGGATCCGTGCCGCGGCGGAGCTCCCCGTAGGATGCGGCAACATCGGCTTCTCCTTTCCCACCGGCATCGATGCGGTCCGGCTCGACCAAGACGCCTGCGGGTTCCCCGGCGGCGGCGCTGCCTCGCCTCTTCGGATGGCGGCTCGGGGCTGATCTGCGCGACCCGCCGCGGCTGGCGGCATCGATCCGGCGTACCCTCCCCGACGGCGGAGCGGACGGTTCGGCGGCGCTCCACGACCGGAGCGGGCCGGTTCGGCGGCGCTCTGCACGATGGTTGAGGAATAAGGATAAAAATTTAATTTAGTTTCTCTTGCGGGTTCACGATGTAAAAAAGCGAGAGAGAAAGATTTACTAATTTAGGCTTCACTAATTTCTAAATAATTGAGGGGTCTAGATACAAAAATGTCTCACTAACAGTGTTAGCTTGTCATCCGACTCAAGTTCTCAATTCCTCCAACCAAACACGGCATGGGTTGACTCCGTCCCTAAAATTAGAGTTGCAACTAAACAATGAGCGTGGGTTCAACCTAACCCAAAAAATGGGTTGGATCCAACCCAACCCACCCAACCCTCAACCAAACACACGGTTAGAGATTTTCACATGAACACGTGCTACCATCCACGGATTTAGAGTGCAGAAGATGCCGGTGGTCCGTGAAGATTCAAGGCTTCATTGATGGACGCACGACACACGCTCTTTCCTCTCTTTTTTCATATAATATAAACCAATCGGCAAGTGTTGTAGATTAAGAATAATTATACATCATTTATCAAGAACTCAAGAATAAAACTAGACGGCTAGTCTGGCTAGCTCCTGTGCCCGAGATCGCTTGGAATCTGCTCCAAACGATATTGCATTTATCGTACACGGCAGCGAGCTGGGAAAGCTCCATTTCTCATTGTTTCTACAACCTCCTTGCAATCGGATTAGACTATTATAACCGTTGCATCCGATGTGTTGCGCTGGCATTTATTCCTTCCTTCAAGCCACATGACACACGCTCTTAATTATTGTCTACTCTTGTTTGCCTCCATGCTTACTCGATAGACGTGAGACGTGCTCCAAGTGTACTGCCAAGTGGCTAATCCATGTGTTTGTTTGTTTTTCTTTTTTTAAAAAAAACCGGCTAATCCATGCCCTCTGTCACTACTCAACAGCCCAACAGGTTAACAGGGCTCTCCTAAAATCTTCACTGACAAACCGGCCCCTTGACTGCAACAAGCACGTTACACCAGTCCCACTAGTCATGGACACGGAAAATGACATGTTTGATTTATGGCCACATATTGGCCTCGTCATGCATGCGGTTGCGCTACAGTTTGACTTTTGTTTGGTTCATGTATAAGTTGTGACCGCCGCATTTTTCTTTAGTTGATTTGTATTTTATTTCCGCCACAAGTGAAGCGGCCATTTCTTACGGTGTGTGTGTGTGGGGGCCCATCAGACAACCCCAAGGTCTCCAACGACCCACCGACCTGACACGGAGGACCCTCCCAACCACGCGCACAAATTGGAAATTTGGAAGTCTCTCATTTTTCAGTTTTTTTTAAACAGAATCTCATTTTTCCGGTTCATGTTCTCTCCATCCACCTTGCTAACCAGTCCGGGACTATTTTTGTCCGCGTCCGCCCTCAACAGTTGACGCCTCGCTGTCCCGACCGCTACACCCCCTGCTCGCCGCTGCTACAGCCGCTCAGGCGATGATGGATCGCGAAGAAGGTAAAGCAGCGCCGGCGCCGACCTCGCCGAATTTGGGACTGATTCTGGCTAATCTGGAGCCTGGTTGCCATTTGTGTGCAGTGTCCGAGTTCCTGGGGCAGGTGCCCCTCCTGCAGTCCCTCCCGCGTTCCTCCATCCGCAAAATCGCCGAGGCCGTCCAGGTCAAGAACTACGGTACGTACCTAGCGCGCCACTACTGTGTGTTAGCCGGCTGAATCGGTTGGCTGTTTCATCGGTTTCCTGGCCTACTCTGTTTGTTTACGGAAGTATGATATGCGCGTCAGTTTCAGTTTGTGTTTCGGATATTTTTTAACGGAAATTGTGCTTTCGGAAGTCGACGTGCTCTCGGAGCGAGTACCTGATTTTGTGTTAAGCTCACAGATTATTTGTGACTTACGAGTGTTTATTGTTAGTCTAAGAGATTACAGCAAAACTCAAGTTTCAGATGTAAGCAAATGCGAACGTAGCTCTGCGAGAAACAGGGTGGTGGTCTTTCTCTTTCAGTCAAATCTCTAACCAGTAGTCCATAATGAATTGATTACATTTAAGTTTGTTTGACCCTTGGTGCCTGTTTAACGTGATCCCATTATATAAGGCTCTACTGGTTAAATAAGATTTTATTTCTCTGTCATGAATGAATGTGATGTGGCGTCAAGATGATGAATCATATTTGGCTCTGACACTAGTATTCCTTTGCAGAGCCTGGTGACTTTGTCGCTCGCTGAAGGTGAACCTGTTGATGGCCTTTACATCATATTGGATGGTCAGGTAAATTCTATGCAAATTCTTACTTTTGTTGGTTGAGGTTCTATGCATGTAAAACTTAATTAGATGGCTGAGCTAAACATGTATATGCACTGAGCGTTTCTTGTGGTGTACCTTTGCACCTCATGGTTACCACCCATCTTCTGAACTGATGCTTCATTGAATCTGCACTGCCCCAAATAAATGTTCACAAAAAAATCTATACTTCCTTTCCACCCATCTTTGTTGGTGATGATTATTTGACTCTGCATTGGTGCGCAGAAGGCTGGAGTACCACTGAAAAATACCCCAACATGGAGATACCACATCAGTAATTGTGTACTCATTTGAAACAGATGGACCACATAATTTAGCCTAACTTTTCTTTCTACTTTGATTACTTGCAAAAGAACAACCTTTATATCAATGATTGTTTGTTTTGTTATTTGGGTCGAAGACTTATATTTCACTGAGTGAAGAACAGTTTTTATAACAATGATCTTATGTTCCTGATCTTCCATAGCTTTTCCTGTCCTAACTGTATTACATTATTATTTCTTCATGCTGCTGGTTTCATACTTTTAACTCGTTATTTTGCTTTAATATGTGTTAGTATGAACAAGAAAATATGATAGAATTACATGTACCTTTGATATTTACCATAGTGGGAGTGGGGGCAGAGGCCGATATTATTTTAGTAGTAATACTTTTCTGCTACTTGAATGACATCCTCATTATCCTGAAGGCTGATGTTTCTGCACCTGCGAATGCAGAAGAAGACCGCCCAGACTATGTGTTAAATAAGTACGACTACTTTGGTTACGGTTAGACATTTCCTGTCAAGATAATTTGGTTTAATTCTGTTCAAACTCATTCTACATGAAAAAAATATAAAACAGTCATGTCTTATGTGATTTCGTTTCTATGATTACTGATGCTTTGCATTATTTTGTAGGAACTAATAGTTCTGTTCATCAAGTAAATGTTGTTGCACTATCAAAGGTGCTTATTTCAAACAATCCCACCTTTAATTTGTCATTTCTTTAGTTGTAGGATTCTCTTTTCTTAGTGAGCACTTGGTTTATGGCTTTTTCAAATGTGCATAACCATCTCTTGCTTATTGTTGACCGTTCTATTGCAGCTGACCTGCTTCATATTGCCCAATCAATATGGACATTTGTTACAACCAAAAACAATTTGGAATTCAGAGGAAACACCTGAACATTCTTTGCTGGAACAAATTTTGCACTTAGAACCACTAGAGGTTAGTATAATGTTGGGCATTATCTTTGATGTTTAATCCATTTTGCAACAAATGGATTTAAGGCGGTCTGTGGAATCATACTGTTCCCATCTGAAGACTAACCTTGTGCTTTTAACTCACCATATACTTTGATTTACATCGCTTAAAATAAACAAATATGAGCAGACATGGCTTTCAGAGTTTTGCATGTCTGCATCCTCTTGATTTGATGTTAAAAGGTCAAACATGATAAATATAGTGTAATATTTTTTGTACTGAATTCCCTTTGTCTGGCTCACTGCAATTCTTGTCTGTCTCTTTAGGTGAATATTTTCCGTGGGTTTAATTTGCCAGAAGCTCCAACTTTTGGGCCAGTTTTTGGAGGACAGTTCATTGGACAGGCACTTCTCAACCACCCTCGCTTACTTTCTAGATCTGATAACTATATGTATTTGACCACTAAAAGTTAGTACTAAATTATAACTCATCATTTTACTTTCAATTCCAAATTTTTGAATTACTGAGTCAATAGCTAAAAGAAACTTTTTCGACATGCTTCCTGTACTTCCTATAAGTGTGTGGGTTGGATTTTAGAGCATCTCGTGAAACCATTTATTCAGGGACAAATATACAAATTATATTTAAAATTCTTGTCCTTGTCAGCTTCCTTCCAGACATTCCATTATGCCTTATTGTCTTATTTATGATATGACTATCTCCTTCATGATTTATTCACTTCATATGTTGCTAAAGGACCACAGGGTTACAATAAGAAGGTATAAGAAATTATTTCTTAGGTGTCCATTTAGCACCTGTAGGAAGTTTGGGTCAGAATAATCCCCCTTTTTAGTTCAGCTATGTCAACTCCCTTGCTGCTGTTGGAGAAAAAAACTCCCTTGCTTCTGACAGTTGGTATGTTTTGGATAAATGTGTTTCTGTATGGTACTGTTAACTCTATGCTTTTTTTCAGTAAAAGCTGTGGATCCTTGTAAAAGGAATTCAGTATGTTCTAACCGCTTATTATGTTTGATGTCATGCAGGCACTAGCAGCAGCATCCAAGACTGTTGATTGTCGAAAAATGGTGCATAGTTTGCATGCATTTTTCTTGTTGCTGGAGACATTAACAGTATGGTTTCCTAAGGCTATGTGATGTTTTGTCAGCGTTAATTTGGTCAATCAAATGTAATCTGAGAACCAGTAATCTTTCAGGTTTTTTTTTGGAACGATAATCTGTCAGTTAATAAGGACTATGAATCACTAGAAGCTTTTAGTTTGGGCTTAGCTGGGGCTTCTATTTTTATTCTTTTTCGTTTCATGTAATATCATGATTGAGTTGCTTAGCAGTCAGTGTTTAAACTCTTGAAACTAATCCACAAGTCTGATACCCATACGGCATATTTCTGGCTTTGTAGTGAGCTGGGATACTTAGTGTACTTTCATTTAATCCAAAAGAGAAGTTTGGTGCTCATGGCTGTCTTTGATTTGTCCTCTGGTGTAGTACCAATAATATATCAAGTTCATCGGGCACGTGATGGATCCAGCTTTGCCACAAGAAAAGTGGAGGCAAAGCAGAAGGGACTGGTTGTATTTACCTTGATTGCTTCTTTCCAGGTACTTATACTTCTGTAAATGCTAATATTTGAAACTTCTTTGGAGAGATTAAACAATTTATACAAACCTGTACCAGTTATGGTTCTCATTTTTTCAACCTTCTGAACTTGAAACCTCTGCCTTGTTCATGCTGAGAATTTGTGAGTTAGAAGGTCAACAATTATTTTGAACCTTGTATCTCCCAAAACGCTGCATCAATTCACTGTTTGTTCGGTTGTGTTAAATGGTACTTTTGGTCCAAACTGTTGTCATACTTAACTTAAGATTAATTGAAAAAGCATGAACTATTGGATAGAAAATGGCTCCTTATAGCCCTTGCACACCTTACTAAAATTTATGTTCATTAAACCCTAAAATGTATGGTATATCTTCACCAGCTACCAATCAATAGCATCCTTAGTCTCAATAGCTACCAGACAATATCATTCCTGGTCTCAGTTTGATTAGTATAGTTTCTTATGATCCACGGATAAATTGTTCTGTGGTACAATTGACAGAATGTATACTGGTCAGCCTCCTGAAATATGTCATTGCGAATGTGGTCTGACTCTCTGTTCAACTGAGTTTTTGCAGAAGGAAGAAGGGGTTTTGAGCATCAGGTTGCAATCATGCCTGATGTTCCTCCTCCAGAACAGGCAAGGATTTTTCTCTTTCCTTTGATATCTGTGGAAGAAAAAAAAAACAGGTATCTAATAAGCAATCAAATGCAGCTCCTTAATCTCGAGGAGCTACGAGAAAGACGACTTACTGATCTCGCTTCCCACCGTAATTTTTTCTGACTTTGTATCATATAGTTTGATGGTTACTAAATTTTAATAATGTTGTTATCTTATTAATCGGTTTAACCATTAAACCGTAGCCTATGCCCCTTCAGGATTTACTTCCATTGTGCCATTGAAATTGAAAACCATTAAAGTTCAAATGGATCTACCTTGCTGTTGATGCGACAAGTTGGATAGCACATTTATAATATCAAATATTATTTTTTAGAAAAAAAAAAATTATACTGTTTATCTCTTTATCATGTGGTACTTGTTTTTTTTTTTTTTTTTTTTAGCAACTATCATGTGGTACTTGGTAGCCAATTGAGTATTTATTCATCTGCAGCCCATATATGCCAGGTAACAAAAAGTTTACTCCTTGGCCCATAGAAATGAGATTTTGTGAAGATTCAGCGTCTCAACATAAACCAAGGTATCCATCCACGTACATCTTTTTCCCTGAATGCAATCTGTTCATTTTTTGTTTTGATTTATATTAATCCTGCAGATCCTGGTTTTCACCAAAGCAAGATTCATATTAGTAAACATAGTTATGATTTAGTAATGTGTCTGATCTTTTGCCAGCATAAACTACTGGTTTAGAGCTCGGGGAAAACTTTCAAACGATCAAGCTCTACATAGGTTAGTCATTACATCACCATACGCTATCTTTCATCATTTTCTATAATTGCACATAATGTTATTCTGCAATACTACAGATGTGTTGTAGCATATGCTTCGGATCTACTATGTTCTTCTGTCAGCCTTTACCCTCATTGGAAGACGGGTTTGGAGGCACACCCTGTCAGTCTTGATCATTCGTATGTAACATTCAGTCAGTACAGTGCTTCCAATCATCATCACTTTTAGCAAATTTTTGTTTGTTTTTATGGCTGCCTGTTACTTTCTGTAGCATCTGGTTCCACAAACCTGTTAAGGCTGACGAATGGTTGCTGTATGTGGTAAG
>JADLZK010001924.1:0-18242 GCA_015847255.1 Hyparrhenia diplandra
ATGATATATATATATCTTCCTTTGTTGTAAAACACACTGACTCTTTCCTAGAAGCGAAGCGAGAAGGATGAATCCTAATCCTAGTCCGCTATTTTTTGTATGTGGGCTCTTACTGAAACTCTCCGGCCTTGGCCGGACTATATATATGTGGGAGCTCTATGTTGTAATAACAAAGATTCAGATAAATAAAGAATAGTCTCCCTATCTTGTGTCTACTTGTTCTACTTCTTTCATCTACTACGTGATCATGAGAGACGGAGAGGGAAGGTCCTAATCGCCGACGACGCTTTTCACAACACGTTATTTTATCTTTTGAATTCCATATCCTGAAGTATTGATAGTAGTGATGGTGGTGCATTAAATTTTTAATTCTCGTTGAATTAAGTGGTTAATGGTTAATTTGTTAGCTTGAAGACTAATATGAAACGCTTAATATTCTTAGTTGCAATTACTTGAAGTAATATGTGTGAACTTCTCATGGAATAAATTAGATTTATATGTTTTCACATATAAACAAATTGCCTATTGCCTATCAAAATAAATTTTGTATTATTTTTATCTGCAAAGAAGCCTTTAATCTTGAGAGCTAGAAATTATATTATACCCTCGAAGTCCTATGGTGTACACCTAATAGTACATTGATATGCGAATTTCATGTCATATTCATTGAATACTAGAAGTATGATTTGGATTCTATGGATGCATTAGAATTGATATTCATAGATAATGCTTGAAGCAATTACTACTTGAAGTAGTTATGGCATGAAAAGGGGGAGTAATTTTGAATAAAGGCGTAAG
This sequence comes from Hyparrhenia diplandra, assembly GCA_015847255.1. NCBI lineage: Eukaryota > Viridiplantae > Streptophyta > Magnoliopsida > Poales > Poaceae > Hyparrhenia > Hyparrhenia diplandra. Next base: position 799 of record JADLZK010001924.1, read on the forward strand.
AAAATGTGGATAATATATATTTAATAGGCATAGCCGCCCTAAATCAATCTTTAAGTGCATGTATCGGGACTTGAAGTTCGCCCCAAGGCCCCTTCCTCCGGCCGAGTTAACTTTCTACGGCACTAATTGCAAGTAAGCTTGTAGCTTTGCATTTTGTTATTATCTATTATGTTAGACTGAATTCTAACGTTTCACATTACAACCGGATATGTATTTCATTGAGCTACAAGTATCTCCACTCTTGCATGAATATTAGCATAGCAGCCTATAATTGTGGCTAGTAGCTATCTTTGTGCTTCCCTCATAATCAAATTGGCTAGCTAGCATGCTATGTCTATATGGTTCCCGTTGAACTAAGGAATGCTTTACTTTCGAAGCATTGTATGCATAAGCAATAGATTGATCTAGGGCCGAGCAGCCTAAGATCATGGGGAGTGAGTTTATGAAATTTTCTCAATGGAGACTAACTCATTTGATAGGATGAATTATTGTGGAACTAAGATAGTGGATAACACAATTATGATGATTTGGGATTTATGAAGGCATTAAGGGATTTTTGCATTGATGGCAATTAGAAAATTCTAGAAGAAATTCCATGTGAACTTGTATGTTGCGTATCTATATTTTCGTAGTATATGGTCCATATTTTTAATTGTATGAGTACTTGGATCAATTTATTAGGCTAAATAATAAAGAAGCTAGAGAATGAAATAGTTTTTCTAAACTATGTTTTGTGCATACTGGGGAGAACATCCTCGAAGTTCATAGAAATGATGAACATTCTTAAGTGCACTTTAAGTACTAGCTCACCGCATAATGAATAATAACCCCCATGTTTAAATATGTGCGTGAATTTTTCCCATAAAACCTAATCATAGCATACATAAATGGGCCTCCACTTGTAGTTGGAGATATATGAATTTGAATTGTTTTAAGCCCATGATAGGGGATATCTATTGAAGTATGCTATTAAAGATCTAATATTGGCAATAGGGGAGAGAAAGCCTATTTTGAATGCCAAATATTATTTCCAGAGAAGAAAATGATCTAGAAAAACTATCACGCACTAAGTCAACTAATAGTTTGACTAATGCTCTTGTGAAAGCATGAAGCGGAGCATATGCCGATATTTTTAGAAATGAGAGGAGTAAACTAGAAGTTGTGTTTACTAGTAGTAAACTATGTATACTATATCAAGCTAAATCTACTGGGACGCCTGTGGGGGTTCTAGTTTAGTATATACTTGTTAAATAGAAATGAAATGGAACTCCTCCATTCTCATGAAGAGAACGCCTCATGAAGAAGGTTGAGCACCTCATGAAGAGGATCATCATGAAGATAAAATCCAACATACTAAGCGCCGCATCATTAGTGTTGGATATGTAGAACAATATACCATCTCTTGTTTAGGAAATGATGAGATAAAATATTCTCACATTGTGAGAGTATTGGGAGAAGAAAATAGTTGTCGACAACACCACCGTCGACAACACTACCTCTTTAATTGCGAATGTTTCTCTTGTGAGAACCCGGATCCGAAAATAAAGTTCATGGCAAAATCGCTTGTAGCGATTATATCGGGTCAATGAAGAAAGCAATTGAGGTTGAATCTTCTATTAAGAAGAAATGAATGTTCTCGCTATATCTCCCGCAAATGAAACAAATGAATATCGAATATGTAGCTAATAAGTGGATTATGAAAATCCATATAATTCCCGAAGAATATAAATCGCAACTTGTAGAAATCTCATACTAAGTATTGAAGTCTAAGGTACATATATTCCTCGAATGAATATCCAAGTCTCAAGAAAAGCATGTCCTAGAAGGATTACAATCATTGAATGATTCTATAGTGAATAACTCAATATTATTGTGTATATCACTCATCTCTCATGCAAGAGAGAATATATCTCATAGAAGAGAATTAATAATTCACTAAAGAATGAAAGTATATTCTTGAAGGAATTAATCCATGAAGGATTTACCAAACCAATTCTTGAATGAACACCATGCATCTCTCGAAGTGAATATAGACCCGAGAGAGAAAATGCGAATCTTAAACACCATGAAGGTGTCATCAAAACACTTATAAAGTGTATGAAAAGCTAGCAATGTAGTAATGATATCCTCTATATACCATAGAAGGTATAAGAATAATGGTGGTTTTGGCAATTGAATTATCCCCTAAATGCCAAACGTTAAAGGTCGGATTTATTATTTAGTGGTACAATCAAAATCTTGAAGATTCATGGATATACAATTTTTGAAAATCTATTAAGGATTAATTATACACTATCTAGAAGATATTGAATATTAATTTATTTCCCCATAATCCTCTCGAAAGGATTTATTACCCTCGAAGGATAATATTTTGTTTTGCACAATTAATAGGTGGTCATTATGCATGAAGCATATTGCTCTTGTTTATACCCATATAATTCATAGAAGAATTATGAGCCAACTTTTGAAAGTTATAGTATTATGGTACCAAGATACCATTAGTTTGCACACGTTTATGAAAAAGTGTGGTTTGAACCATGAAGTTTAAAGTTTGGCTTTATGAGGGGGAGCATATTTTATTGAATCTGCCTTTTAAGGTAAACCACTAGAATTACAAAGATCAAGTAGATCATATTGCTAAAACACTAAAAGTTTATGCATAGATTATGAAGATGAACATCTATTCATGAAGAATGGAATATCTTGAAGAATATATGACCAAGAAGGTTAAATGTTGTACTCTTTTTTTTCCCTATGTGAGTTTTTACTCGAAGGTTTCTCACACAAGGTTTTAATGAGACAACATGTGCAATGCAATTAACGAATGCGATGTACTCTTTTCTCCAAGAACCGTTTTTTCCCACGGGTTTTTGGATGGAGTTTTTAACGAGGCATATGCATATCGTGGTAATCGCCCAAGGGGGAGTGTTGTAAAACACACGGACTCTTTTCCTAGAAGGAAAGGAGAAGGATGAATCCTAATCCTAGTCCGTTTGTATGTGGGCTCTACCGAAACTCTCCGGCCTTACCGGACTATATATATGTGGGAGCTCTATGTTGTAATAACAAAGATTCAGATAAATAAAGAATAGTCTCCCTATCTTGTGTCTACTTGTTCTACTTCTTTCATCTACTACGGATCATGAGAGACGGAGAGGGAAGGTCCTAACTGGCCGACGACGCTGCTTTCACAACACCTTTGACCCGTACAGCTCTCGAAGTTTCTTCGCACAAAAAAATATCAAAAGCAGATTGTCTTGTTTGACCACAAAGATTGCAATTGTGATGCGAATTCTCCCTGGTCCCCAGATGGCCATCACTCAATATATCAAGTTGAATTTTGATGTGGAAATTGTGCGTGTAGATTAACCTAAAAATCAATAGGAAAGCTTTTGCCTTTTTTATACTATGGGCCCTGTTTTGGTTTCCATAAGTCAAGTGACTTATAAGTCAAAAATTTAAAATAAGTGACTTATTTTGCCAAACAAGAGAGACTTATAAGTCATAGAGTCACTTGCAACCATTTTCTCTTGTTTTTCACCCCGACTTATAAGTCATTTATTTTCTTTTTTTTTTTCTTGACTTAAAAGTGGGCTTGCAAACCAAACAGTGCATGACTTATAAGTCATGAATTTTTAGTCACCGACTTAATAAGTCACCCGACTTATGGAAACCAAACAGGCCTATATATTTTATAGATTTGGACATAATCTTTCTTTGACTCCTCTGAAAAAAAAATGTCGTCCTAAAAAAATAAGAAATTGTCATTCTAGAAAATTTGAGACAAATTAGTGTGGAACTCCAGTAATCATGCTGTCTCTAATCATTTTATCTCCTATAAAAAGATTAATTGTAATGTGGGTAATTGACCATGCAGCTAGCAAGCAAAGAGCATGCACATATAACCATGTGGACGGCAATTGGGCAAATATATAGAGGGAAAAAATACAGCAACTTTGATTTGATACACCTCGACTTCATTTGCTGCCTAAAGCCTACAATGATAAATGTCGTGGGACAAACTTTGGAGTAGTAAAATTACTTCTTCTTCTTCTTCTTTTTGAAACGGATAGAGTAAGTATTGGTGAAACTTGTATTTCAGAAAATGTGTCTCCAACCACTCAGGTGGTAAAGCTGACGAAGAAAGAAAGTTATCAAGAGGCAAGAGCCAAGACATCCAAACATCAAATGATTTTCTTTGGGCCTCTGAGTTGCTTGATCTACAACAAAAAGAACAGGCCTTTGTTTTCTGAGCACTCAAGCCCACGCTTCCTGAGATGATATGTTTGCCAAAGATGATGACAAAGAATACAAGTCATCCTAACAATTAAACAATTCACCTCTGACCTCTAAGTTGCCTTGATTGGTACTAAAAAGTCTAGTGCTTTCCCCCTCAACCTCCAGCAGATTCTTTGTTACGCCAGAGCAATAGTACTTCGAGAAAAAGACATTTCAAGCAAATGTCACTGTCTCAAAAATTGTTTCCTTCACTAATACTGAGAAATCTTCCACCTTCAAAATCTATATGTATAAATAGCGCGGGAGAACGATCATCTCAACCTGCTTTACAAGGAGCCTCTTCTGTAGGATCCATGGGATAATTAATACATAGTATTCTTCAATTGCCACTGATCATCCAAAATAACGCCTTTTCTACATCGGACATAATTATTGAGGGATATCAAGTAGCATAGGCTGGAAAATCATGTAGCTCATCCTGATGGGAAATGATGGAAATCTGCTCTTCTTTTGGAAGCGAGTCATACTCTGCACTGGATTCTGCTTTAGCAGGCAACTCATTGCAGTGGATGGAGAGGCTTCGTTTTTCTTGCTGGAACAACCTACAAGCAGAGCAAAGATAGTGAGCTTAGGTACTTCAAAGATAAAGATTACTATTTACTAGGTGAATACTTGACTTACGGGTTTTTGCAAAGCATCGGACTTTGAATTGTTACAACATATTTGCAGGAAGAGATCTCCTTCACTGAACTAATCAGTACAGTAGGCTCCGAGCAGACAAATCTAACCTGTAGGACAAAGGCAGTGCACACATGGCAACTATGTGCTTTACTTCATAGATTTATATGGTATTCTATTGTTTCTTTCTCACCTCTGTCTCCCGGGGTATATCTGTGAGATCACATACAGTCCCATTTGTGTACAAGTGAACATGATACCTAAAAAACAAAGTAGGAACAAAAGATATTCACTCAAGACTGAGGAAAATATTATGTTGTTTCTCTTCCCACTTTCAGGACAGTTTATTACAACACCTCTTAGATATATCTTTCACGTGATGGACATTGTCAGCTAACTCAGAGGATTTTTCATGGTATGCAGCACTCGCGTCATCATCGAATTCGCCAAGAACAAATTCTTGAATAACCTTCAACAAAATAAACATTGTTTACACAGCCATGCTGTAGCTCAAGCAACTTTTGATTGCACATGTGGCAATGTCAATAAAATCGCAGCTACAGTTACTATTATTCAAAGTAAATGCAAGGTATATTAGTTTCTCCCCATTGTAACTAAGTACAGAACTTGCTTCTTCATTTAGCAATTCTTGCACTGGAAGATCCCAAGATTTTTTTTGAGGTAATGGAGACAGAATAACAAAAATGTTATTGTTACAGGCCTGGGCAAAAGACAAGATTATTGAAAAAAAAAAAGTCTTACCTTGCCATTGTCTACATGAACCTGTCTGATTTTCCCATGATAACAGAATTCATACGACCACCAACCTTCATGCTGTGCCGAATTAAATAATAATCAGTTTTTTTTTTAGGCATTGCCTACAACTTACAAGGCTACCAAGCACACATGTACACAACTGAAATACAGTATATACACAAGAATGCAAACTCACCCTGTAGAAACACTGATCCTTGAGAATCTCAAGTAACTCATCTGGCTCCTTTGGCTTAATTCTCCTTTCATTTTCCATTATAACATTAGTTGCATTTTGTGGGAGCATTGACTTCATGGTTTTAGTTTCTTCAACTGGTAGAAAGCACTTATAACGTCTCCCCAGATGACTGGCCATTGGCACCAATTCCTTACCATTCTCCTGTTGAATACACCATAATCATCTCTAGTTAGGATAAAAGGGATTAGGTTTTGAATTATGCCAAGCAGTAATCTCCAAAGAAAAAATGTAAAATTCAAATATGTTTGTTTTTCTGAAAACATGAAAATTTACATGATTTAGCAAATAATATGAGATTTGCATTGCCTGCATAGTCTCTGGTCATTCGAGCCAATGAACAATTGTAGTAAAGTCAAGGATTGTCTATATATTTGTATATATGAGCTTTCAAAATTGCTGGTAAACTTTAATTAATTTCAATTACAGTTCACTAGAACCAAGTACCCATACAGCCAGTCGAGCACAGATAATCAGCAATGAAATTAAGTACAAGAAGAAAAAAAGAAAGCTCTTGCTTTGTTAGAAACAAGGATTGGAAGGACAAACCCATTAGAAATCCTACCGGATGGAATGGCGAATCAATAGGGTGGAGCTCGACGCGGTACCTCGGCTCACGCAAATTCCGCCCAAACGGCACACCTGACGACCAGCAACCAGTTAAGCCCTTATCTTGATCATATCAGTGTTAAACAAAACGAAACCAAAGCGCAATCAAGACTCTCAAATCAGCCCTCGATCCTTACAATACAGTACATGGGTACCATCGTCTCAAAAAAAAAAAAAAACATGGGTACCAGGCAGAAAGGGTGAGGGAATCCAGCGCGGCCCCGCGGCGCTCACCTGAAGTGGTGAAGATCTGGTCGGTTGCTACAGCGCCGGCGACGAGGAGGAAGAAGAGCAGCGCGGACACCCGACCACCGAAGCCCATCCGAGACGGCAGGTGGGTGGGCCTTTGCACTCGCTTCGACACCCCTTCAGTGAGGTGAAGTTGAGCCCCTCCCGCCGGTATGCGGCGATCGGTGCGGCGGCCGTGCACCTCACCGAACGGAGAAAAAAAACTTTACGCCTTCCAAGACCTGGGCCGTCAGTGGAAAAAAAAAAAAACTAGTGGGCTAGCTGGGCCTCGTCGTCGAAGCAATATAGCCATCGCTGCCCTTGTCGAAGCAAACCCCACTCCGCCGTCGTTCAATGGCGACGGCACCTAGGGTACCCAAATCCAAGAAACGTCGGGTGGCGGCGGAGGGCCGCGCTGGCGTCGGGGGCCGTGAAGAGGAGCTGGAAGGTTTGGCCGGCGGCCCCGACATTATCAGCGACCTCCCGGACGCCATCCTCGGTACCATCGTCTCCCTCCTCCCCACCGATGACGGCGCCCGGACTCAAGCCTTGTCCACGCGGTGGCGCCGCCTCTGGCGCTCCTCCCCACTCAACCTCTGCGACGGCGAATTTCTCGGGCGGGACATCAGGGGTGTCGTCTCCCGCGTCCTCTCCACGCACCCCGGCCCCGTCCGCCGCCTCCCTCGGTTGGCAATATGACATCTATCCCGATTTAGACACGTGGCTTCGGACCCCCGCGTTCGACAATCTGCAGGAGCTCGAGCTGTGGGATTTGACCAACCATATGACCCCGATGCCGCCGGCCATGTTCCGGTTATCATCATCGCTTCGAGCCCTCGCCCTCGGCAGCTGCTGCTACGTCAAATTTCCTGCAGATTTCTTGGATAGGCTGCACTTTCCCAACCTCAAGCAGCTCACGCTCAGGCGCATCCACATTGCTGAGAGCACGCTCCACACTCTGCTCTCCAAATGCCCTGTGCTTGAGAGCTTAGTGCTGAGCGCAAGTGTGGGCTTTGTTCGCCTCCAGATTAGCTTCCCTACCCTTAGAAGCTTTGGTGTTTCGGTTGTCCACCATCTATGGGGTCCTGAAAGGCTGAAAGAAGTCATTATTGAGGATGCGCCGCTCCTAGAAAGATTCTTCATCCGAGTCCAACCTAATTCTGAAAGAGACCCATCGGTTCGCATATCTGGGGCGCCCAAACTTCAGTTCTTGGGATCGCTCACACCTGTCATTTCAACACTTGAGCTTGGGACTACTATTTTGATGGTACCTGTAGTTTCTAACTTAATGTGTCACCCTATTATGTTTCACGCTCTTACTGTTTATACCTAATGATTAATGAAACTATAAATGATTCAATTCAGGAACTATGCATGTCAACTCAACAGCGGTGGTGCGAACAGTGAAGGTTTTGGTTGTGCACATGTTCCCTCCTAGCATCAATGATGTTATTGGCATTATGAAATGTTTTCCCTGCTTGCAGAAGCTATATGTCGAGGTAACCAATGTTTCCCACCAATTTTTGTTTTTGTCCAACTGCTCTGTTCCAGTTATATCTTCCTTTAACCTGTTCAATTTGCCTTCATGCTGAATCATGATTGACCAGAAATCTTTTCTGTTTCATATTTAGGTTTCTCCAACGATGAATAGGTCAAAAGCGGCGCAACATCATAATCCCATTGATTATATTGAATGCCTTGATCTCTATCTGAAGAAATTAATATTGATAAATTATCAAGAGACGGAGAGAGACGTGGACTTCGCCAACTTCTTTCTTCTGAATGCTAAAGTGCTAGAGTTGGTGGAATTAGCGACCCAGCGTGAAAGTTGTGATTCTAAATATTTGACCAAGGAGCGTAAAAAACTGAAGTTGAAGAACAGAGCTTCTAAGGATGCCCAAGTTCTCTTTACGTGTAAAAACGATACCTACTCGACTAATTTAGTGCACATCAGGCATATGCATGATATCAGCATTGGTGATCCATTTGATCAGTCGCTATGTAGCTGCAGAAGTATTAGGTACCTCTAGCTGTTGTCCTCCACCTGTTTTCTGTAAACTTTAGATGCTATCTTACATTCAGAAAACCATTCTTATCTCTGATAAGATGTATTCTGCTATCCATTAATCTAGTGTTCTAGCTACTTGTTAGATATCAGTTATCTTCAGTTATCTTGTTATTATGCATGTCTTAATTCCACTTTTTTTACATCTTGTTTATCCTTTTATATGAGAATGGCTTGAGTAGAGTCTGCAATCGTGCTCTGCCTTTTCTATTGTACACCTAGAATACGTTTTTACATTCTGACTAGGAGGAAACCCACGCAATTCGTGGGCTAGGAAGATCTGAATCATAGGATCCCCTATATTTATATCTGAACAACCACTAAATACAACCGCTAAATGATTTGATCTATTTGTGGTAAAGGAGCTCTGTGAATTAGTTTTACTAGCAAACATTGTGTCTGAATCATAGGATCGATCTCCTGTATTTGTATCTGAACAACCACTAAATGATTACTAGTGTATAACAGGATGGTTAATAGGTGGTCTTATTTCACCCAAATCTTCGACTAGTTATTAACCAACGAACTAGTCAATCACAGCTAGTTTTTTTTTTTTTTAGCCCCAAAATTCCTAGTCATGTGTATCGAACAGGCCTTGCATATGTATCGTGTAGGTAAAAACCAGCCTGAGTGTCGACGGATCATTGATTCTGCTCTAGATTTCTAGATTAGCAAAGCAGGACACAATGATTCAGCCTGAAGGCCTGAACTAACTAACCTTGCACGGCGGCATGCTAATTCTGCACCGAGAGCTGCGTCCGTGCAGTTCTGCCAGCAGCTAGTTGTTCCTCGTTAGCAGCTCACTGGTGCCAAGCCAGGTACCAGGGTACCTACCAAAACTGCCCGCAACCCCTAGCCGTCCCGATCCATCGCCTGCTGAACAAATGCAGCGTAAGGAGCAATGGTGCGAACCGCCCGCCGTGTCCCGCGAGTGGCTGTCGTCGCGGGGGTTGTTCGCCGCACGTGCTGCCATGCTCGTGCGCGTGCGGGGTTATTATAAGCCGGCCGATCATGCTCCGGATCGACGTAGGTTTAGTTTCCAGCACTGGATGGCGAGCAATCATTCCATGTCATGGCCACCGCATGTCTGGAAGAAGGCGGTGACGGCGGGGGAGCCGCCCGCGGCGTCGCAGGAGACGACGACGGCGCCGATGACGGTCCAGTCGAGCAATGCAGTGAAGAAGGCGCTGCGGGAGCTGAGGCGCCTCCCACCAATTGCGGCGGCAGCGCCAGAGCGGACATCAGGAGGAGGAATAACGGCGCCGGCGCCACGACGGACACGGAGCTCGCGGAGCGCGCGGCGAAGGCGTGGATGCGGCGTGCGCTGGCGAAGCGTGTCGCCACACGCTTGTTGAAGTGGAGCACGGTTCCGCCGCCGGCGGTGGTAGTGGCGGACGAGGGAGCAGCCCGTAGAAGGTGATTGTGTGCTGCTGCGCGAGGCTCCCCGCCAGGTCTGCGCTGCGCGCTGCACCAGGACGGCACGCCGAGCCGATCCTGGATCCACACGCAGCACCGCGATTGCAGCGGCGGCGGCGGGGAGTGGGGAGAGGCCGTGGCGGTGGCGCCGCCCAAGGCGCACGGGTGGGTGTTCAGCGAGTACGCGCGGTGGCGCAGGCACGTGTGGATGCCCAGCCGGTTCTACTTGGAGCGCGTCGAGGCCGAGGAGCACCGTGCAGCGGCAGTGCAGCGGCACGGCGGCTTCGATGGGAAGAACTAGTAGTCTGACGCGCCTTTGCGCGCCCAGTTGGGGGCTGGCATTGGTTGTTGACAGGGTTTTGTGGTCGAATTATGTTCAATTCCTTGAACGTGATCTATTTTCTCAACATGTTCATAGTCTTACATTATAAAATTCAGAAGAACGAAAATAAATTAACATAAGGCACCTACAACAATCACCGCATATATAGCAATAGGGTTTCAATGTTCACAGTTACAACAATTACTGCATATAAGGCACCATATCATGGGCATTCTGCCAACGGACGGATCATAGCTGACTGTACAAATATGTTGCGCAAGTAGGGGTAAACATAAACTAGGAAGCACCTTAGGCTGGGATTTTTTTGTGAAATTTTGCCTTTTTTTAAAAAAAAAAAATCAAATCTGTCAATTGTTTGAAAAAAATTTGCACGGATTATCCTTTTGGTTGCGCCATCTCCGTTGGCGCGATTTTTACACATGTCGCACAAGACCGCATGTGGCGCGACCGGTGCAGCCACGCTGGCGGGTTGGGTTGACCGGTTGCCTGGGATCCCATGCAAAATACTTCAAAGTCCTATCCAAACTTTGGGAAAAAAATGTCGCATTAGACACTATAATAACACTTTTTGTTTGTTTGTGGTATTTGTTGTCCTACCATAACCTAACCAGGCTCAAAAGATTCGCCTCGCCGTGTACATCAAAACTATATAATTAGTTTTTTTATTTAACTACATTTAGTGCTCCATGCATGAGGTAAAAGATTTAATATGATGGGTAAATAGTGAATTTTGGAGAGAGAATTTTGGAACCTAAATACGGCAGTGCATGCCAGCTGATTTGTTTAGATCCATGGAATTTGGGAAAATGTCACATCGGAAACTATAGCACTTTTTTTGTTGTTTATGGTAATTGTTGTCCTACCATAACCTAACTCCAGCTAAAAAAGATTCGATCTCGCCGTGTACATCAAAACTATATAATTTGTTTTTTTTATTTACCTACATTTAGTATTCCATGCATGAGGTAAAAAGATTTAATATAATAGATCAATAATAAATTTTGGAGAGAGAATTTTGGAATCTTATAGGGCTATTGCTTTTTCCTCTTCTCACTGCCACTTATATTAAAAAAAGCAAGGCAAGCAACAGCACGTGCACTGGCGAAGAGCACTGCAGCATGCCGTATTTAGGTTCCAAAAATTTTCTCCAAAATTCATTATTCACACATCACATTAAATCTTTTACCTCATGCATGAAGCACTAAATGTAGTTAAATAAAAAAAACTAATTATATAATTTTGATGTACACCGATTTGAGATCTAATCTTTTGAGCCTAGTTAGGTTATGGTAGACAACAAATACCACAAACAAACAAAAAGTGTTATAGTGTCTCGATGCAACATTTTTTCCCAAAGCCGGATAGGACTTTGCAGCATTATTTGCGTGGGGATCCCAGCTCCGTGCGTCGCGCCGCATGCACTGGCGCGAATTGCCGGGGCCGCGTCATGCCACGCCAGTAACCGGTCAAACCAGCGTGGTGCACTGGTTGCGCCACACACGCGTGGCACGACATAAAAATCGCGCCACCGAGATGGCGCGACCAAAAGGGCCCGTGCAAATTTTTTTCAAACGACGGACAGATTTAAAAATTTTTTTAAAAAGGGAAAAATTTCACAAAAAATCCCCTTAGGTTGCCATATCATAGGACAAATAATCCCAGTGTTGTATTTTTTTTTTTTTTTTTTTGAGTATGACACAAGACACAACGCAGACACTCACAACACGCACGCACACTCACCCCTATGAACACACGCACGCAAACCCTACCCCTATGAGCACCTCCGAAGGACTGAAAGCACCCGCAGATCCGAGATTCTCGAAGTCACCATTGGCGCCCGTCGCCGACGGAACGCCGCTACCACTTAATGCATAACGCCGAAAATCCCGGGAAAATCCCGAAAAGGTGCGAGCACACGTGATTTGAACCCCGGTGGGTAGCGCCCCACCTGGACCGCCCTACCATTGGACTACAAGCCAATTCGGCTAATCCCAGTGTTGTACCTTATTGCTGCTAAGGCTAGAACTTCAGTTTAACAAAGATTAATTGAAGTGACTTCTGATGCTATCCATTGTGGGCCTCCCTCTGGCAAACTTTGAATACTTTTTTTTTTTTTTTTTTTTTGAACGGATGGAGTTAGTACTGGTGAAACTTGTATTTCAGAAAGTGTGTACTATTTCGAAACATCACTTCCTAGGAGGTGTTCGCGAAATGTGTTCTTCAAGCACTGAGGCGTGTGATGGTGCGGTAAAGCCTACGATATTATCAAGAGCCAAGACATCCAAACATCAAATGATTTTCTTTGGGCCTCTGAGTTGCTTGATCTACAACAAAAGAACAGTTGCCTTTGTTTTCTGAGCACTCAAGCCCACGCTTCCTGAGATATGTTTGCCAAAGATGATGACAAAGAATTCAAGTTCACCTCTGACCTCTTCTTTTTGTGTGAATTGCTTGCCTTTTATTATCAACCAGCCGAAGCCTCCGAATCTCCGATACAATCAGATCATACACGCACGTCGGAGTTTCATGCTACGTCTCTGATCGATGCGAGTCTGATACTTGTCTAGCCAACATATGTTCTACCTTATTACAACTTCTACTAACATATGAAAAAGAAAACTCTTGAAAGACAAGCTGTAGCTCTTCTATCTCCTTCAGAAAAGGTTCGATGATCGAGCGCTGGGCATTCTTCTTGTTCCACAGCTGGACTAGCTGCAGACAATCAGTCTCTAATTCCACTCTCTGGGCTCCAAGCTGCACGTCCAAATGTAGGCTGTCTCTACATGCCAAGCTTCCTGGGAGCACGCATCATACCCCCTCTCATACCAACTAGTGATTTGCGCGCGCCCATGCGCCGCGAGAGCAATGGCCACAACAGTATTTTGTAAAGAGAATGCACATAGATATTAGATGTCGATATGAGAGCTAAATATTATAATACCAAATGTTCAGACATGAAGCAAATATTACAATACGGATGCAACATAGATACCAGATGTCTAAACATGAACTACATATTACGTAAAAACATGATCTAAATATTACAGAGGCTAGGTAGATGTTCAGTCAACACAATCGTACATTTGGAAAGAGAATCACATAGATATTAGATACCATGCGCACAGAATTGGGCCACCCAAATATTTGGAAAGCTTATGGCGATTATAGATACCAAATGTCAACATTCGTAAGTACACGGTGCCATTGTTCAAACCACAAATACTACTAAACGATTCATTCTCTCGAAACATGTCCGTAATATATGCTACATCAGCATCACACATGGTCGCCGCTACATCACCGTTAGCAAAATAACATAGTGATTCATTGTCCAAAACATGTTTTAACTTTTCGCAAAGATGCGAGCAATATCTAAAGATAGCACGCGCATAATGGTAAGAAAGAATCAAAACATTCGTGCATACAGAGCATCGTAACTTGAGCATATAGAGGAGCACATTCTCGAGCATATAGAGTAGCATAACTGAGAATACGTAATACCAAAATCCTAGCATACGTAGTCTCAATGCCCATTGGCATATAAATAGCATAAAGAGCGTTTCTTTGTCGCACCGAATAGTCTCGTGGACGCACCCAAGCATCACATCAAGACCAAGCTAGATTGTATGTATAACTATCATACCTATATTTAGCATAGTTAATTCATACCCTAGATCATACTGTGATCTCTACACCAAAGATCTGTAATCACATCATCATGATCTAGAACGAGCTTTTCGGCAGAGGAAATGTGATTGTTGCTTTTGGACGGGTCACCGTGCATTAGTAGCGCTTAGGCATGGATGAAAAGATACAGTCTAAATGTGTTAAGAGTTAGAGGTAATCTATTACCCTCTCTTGTGCTTCTTTGACAATACTCGGTGTCTCAAGGCCATCAAGCTTGGGCGGTGGAGTCTCCGCAGGGAAAGAAGGGACATGAGCATCATACATGCAAACTCTTGAACAATTGTAGGAAACAAGGGACATGAGCAAAGGAATAAGAGACATACATCCGAAAAGGTCCGGTGAAGATAGAGTGCTAGCCTGGTGTAGCAAAGTAGGCTGATGGCTCAGGTGAGCATGCTTTTTTTAGACATTATTGCTGAACGGAGGAACGCATGCATTACACGGCAACACACTAAGCATCATTATCGTAGAACACAAAATAATGCTTTGAAATACAACGGCATCTATCAACCAATCCTAAAATTACTCTAAATCTACGCAGACCTTTTTCGCACATTATTTTGCTTATTGAGGCAAATGGAATTAGGCAAAACAAAAGACATGGTAAACCATAACCAAGATATAAGAAAGATATCAAAGCCCTACAAAGATACACTATTATTATGCAAATTAACAGAGAATGTATTGCTTATTGAGAAACAGAGAATGTATTGCAAAATGATCAAGTGTTTACCCCGCCTCTACTACGGCTCAAAAATCGGTGCATACAAATTTTGTCATTGGACACCGCTTTGGAAATATGCAAATTAACACTCATTATTTTTCATTTTTCAACAACCGCTTGGTATGCTCTTCATATGAGTTTCATCCGCTCCGTGGTTCTATAAATGTTGTTGCCTCAGTATGTATCATGGTACAGCAGATATCTTTGTACGTGTTCAGATTTGTACTTTGGTTTCCTTATCCGAAATACGCATACGCTTATCAAAAAAAAAAAAAAACATATACCGAATTTAACAATGAAAATACAGGCCATTTCCAAGTCAGTAGGGTAAAAATAACTTACTGAAATAAATTGATGTGGTGCATATGTTTTTTTTGTATGAGTTAAAAGCTTGTGATGAGATCAATGGGGATTAGATGGTAAACAAAAATTCTCTATATGGGAAGGAGGATATTTTCTCGCCCTTGATGTGGTCATCTAAGTCGACATGTCATTCGAAGCATCACCATGAAAAGCGTAAAAAATTCTTCTTGCTTGATTAGTTCATGACATTCTTTCCAACCGAAGAATACCACACTACACCGTGGGGACCCCCCTGCCTAGTCTAAGATATAAGCTATCCCACCAACTTCATTTATAAAACCGTAATACATTTCAATGATAGCTATAATCGCCTATAGACACAAAGCTTACCTTTTTTCATCGTATTGATATTTAGAATAAGCTAGAAAGTATCCATATTTCATTTCATTTTAGATTAACGGTCTTCTTTTTGACGGTCTCTCGAATCACGTTGTAGAACTAAATTTTCCATTTCAAGGGTGTAGAACAATGATACATCAATAGAAATTAGTGCATACAACAAAAACGAGCTAATATTAAAGACAATCGTAGGACTACATTATACCTTTTGGACGGTCTCTGAATCACAAGCAGTAACTAAAAAGCTCATGCTTCTATAATCCAACATTATCATCGACATTTGCCGCTCAGTCATCCGACCGAGTATCCGACTTTATATCACTTATCACTTTATCATTGCATTTTCTTAATGTTATGTACTCCCAGCAGGTGTTAAATGTTAAACTTGATAAATATATTTAGGTTTAGCTTCTTGAACTGCATCGCAAGAGATCTAGTGAGCTGTGTGGACACAAGAGTCACCGCTAAGTTCACAAATCTAGAATGTAAACCTAACAGAGGCAAAAAGCTCAAGAGAATTGTTGCAATTTTCGTCAAGTACATTTCTCTTACACTTACACGGTGACATCGAGTAAAGAAAATGCTAAATGTAACAAGAAGTAAATCCTGTTTAAATCACACAATCACTCAAGCCTAGAAATGGAAAGCAGATAACAATCCAGCCACCACATAAAGTGCAATAACACACATGGTTGCTAGAATAGATCAGGCTGGACTTTTCCTAATTTGGTATAGATTCAAGTTATGTAATTTCGTGCTACGTAAAACCGGAAATTTGGGTCGGACTTGCGTGATTTTTTTCCCCAAAGAATCAGCCTTTTAGAGAGTAATAGATCCTATGCGCTAAAAAAAACCACAAGAATGCATACAATTCGAGCTAGTGAAACTGTGATAGGATGAAATCGCTGGCAACTAAAAGCTATGTATACCAGATTTTCTATAGCTACGAAGTTAGATTGGAGCGATATCACAAAGAATCGCATCTTAATCCGCCTTAGAACTGATCTCCGCAAGGAAAAAAGAAGAGGTAGTATCTAAGGATTAAGGACGAGAGGGGGTCGACGGGCAGTATGACTTGGAGAAGATAACAACGCCGCGGGCGGAGACGGTGGACTTCACGAAAGATTTAGGCGAGGACGAGGCGGATCCGAACGCAGCAGGGCGATGAACGCGGCGGCCGCCGCCGCCACCCCGATCCGCCGGCCAAAGATCGCCACCATCGTGATACCCGGCCACGGTGAGGTCGAGATGCCGGAGGATGGAGACAAGGAGATTTTGGACAACCAAGAACGCGACCGTGAGGTCGAGCGGGGGACGCCGCCGCCACGCGCCGCCCGCGGCCGCCACCGATCCCGCAGCCGCCGCCGCGCTGCGCCCGCGCGCCGCGCGCCGCCGCCTCGCCGCCGGGCGCCGCCGCGCCGCCGCTGGCCGCCGCCGCGCCGCCGCACCCGCGGCCGCCGCGCGGCCGGCCGCCCGCGCCGCCTCCGCTTCCGCCAAGGCCGCCGGCCGCCAGACCGGGCCGGCCGCCCACGCCCGCGCGCCACGCAGGGGGAGAGGAGGGAGAGGGAGGAGGCGGCTATGGCCGGAGAGAGCGCAGAGGCAGGTGACTAGGTCTAGGGTTCCAAAAATTGATGATATATATATATGAGGCGGTGGGAGGCAGCTCCACCGCTGGATTGAGAATCGAACGATCCAAAATAATCCGAATGATGTGGATAGCCTGTGGTCGCTTTTCCACACCAAA
>JADLZK010001926.1:0-94936 GCA_015847255.1 Hyparrhenia diplandra
GTCCATACAGCAACCCCCACCACCAAGGTCAAGTCGTCAAGAACCTGTAGGAGAGGAAGGAAGAGATGGCCGGCGGCGAGGGCGAGAGGTGGGTGGGGCTAAAGGACGGACTACTCAGAGGGGAGCCGGGCGGCGCTGCGGTGGGCGGCGGCCAACCTGCTGCGCTCCGGCGACCACCTGCTGCCGCTGCATCAAAAGGAGCCCGACTACGAGCAGAGCGAGGCCATCCTCTGGGAATCCACCGGCTCCCGTAAGCTCCCCCTCTCCAATAATCTCCACCCCACTTCCTCCTCCTCTTTCCTACTAGTGTTCTTTGCTTGCAAATTTCAATTTCCAATTCTTAGGTGCTAGTGCTACTGCTGCCGTTCTTGTTGTTTTCAGGCCGTTTTCCCCACAAAACACAAGCTCCAGCACGATAGATTTCGCGGCCGTTAAGATCCACGTCGAAGCCCAGGATTACTCGCTGCTCCATGATCCATGCCGTGCGTGAGCTTGCGGTTGTTGGAGCTACTGTTTCTGTTCTGCTGCAAAACGGCTGCAGAGCTTTGTTCTTGCCGGTCATCACATCACATCCAAAAGTCTCTGACAACAATTTTCGTGAAAAAGAAATGATCTCCTAGTGTTTGGGATTCGGAGTAACAGTCTCGTTGATCTGATTTGGGGAAAGCGAGGGGAGCCCGTCTCGATCATCATGGTGGTTTTGGGATTCGGAGTAAAGCCGTTGATCTGATGCGTGTTGCTGAAGCTGCCATCCTCGCCATCAAATCTTTGCTATTCCAGTCTGGACTGATTCACTTTCACGCCTTGGTTCGGTTTACCATGCTTTCCTTCTAAAAGCCAAATACGACCTACCTTTTTATTAGCCTAAAGGATTTGGGGTTGAAATGGAATGGTACAGGTACAGCCATACAGGGGAAATTGTATGAGAGGTGTGTGTCTGCAACTAATCATACCTTAGATTAAAAATGTGTCAACTTCATCATCAGTTTTATTTCCGATTCTCCTAATGGCCATTTACTTGCCAATGAATGTTATCGCCTAGTTCAGTACCATTTCACTTAAGGAAGACTTGGTTACCTACCATATGCTGTCTTGATGCAGTCGTGCATTGACCATAAAGCCTTTGTTCAGCTCCAGAGCTCAAAGCCGTTTTTTCCACTTTATCCAGAACGAAAGAAAGGACGCCACTGCTCAGCTGATTTTTTCCCCAAATTTTTTTCTGCTAGTAAAGATTTGCAAACTAGTCAGTTGCCGTCCACTTGTATTTTCTCTGAAGAGTATTAACCTGGCTAGCCTGTATCACAATTTCGTTACAGATGATGATGCTAGAGTAATGAACAGGACCTGGTGTTCTTACACAGCCCTAGTACATCTTTTGGATACATAAAATGGAATTCAGATTTTCTTATTGTCTGTTTCCCATTCATCCTATTAATTCTGCCGCTTTAAGATTGAATGGTCAAAAATCAATTATAGTAGCTTACTATCTATACTTTTTTTTTTGCTATTTCATATACATCAATGGGTGGCAAAATATTTTCAATGTTATATTTACTTTTCATCCAACACATGATCTAACATCATCAATGCCGTTATGTGATGGACTGTAAATGCTCAGTAACCTCACTGCACCTTTTTTTTTTTTTTTATTAAATATAGCGTTGATTCCCTCTCTCGGAATTCTCTAACCCTACATCCGCTAAGAAATATGGAGTTAAAACTCCGACATGAAACCTTGGACCTCTGAACACTACAGCTACCCAGAAGGAGAGGTGAGCACACCAAGCCTTTGATTGATCATTGTTATCTGTCATTTTTTCCTCTGTGTTGCTTTATTGAGGTCTTGAGTTTCTTTACTGACCGTGAAACAGATTAAGGTGGTTGTGAAAGTCCTGTGGGGAGATCCGCGTGAGAAGCTCACCAAGTTATCCATGACACCCCCATTGAGCTGCTTGGTTATAGGAAGCAGGGGCCTTGGCAAGCTCAAGAGGTTGCACCAAGCTGCTCTCAAAACTGTTTTTATGTGCACTTTCTTTCACTAATAGCAGTGCTGATGTTCTGATATGTTCCTGCAGGGTGCTCTTGGGAAGTGTCAGCTTAACTATGTCATCCAACGCGGAACCTGCCCTGTCACCGTCGGAAGTCAGCAAGCACCGAAGGTTTGATCTCATCACTGAAATGCCTGAATGTGCTGTTATAATAAAGGTGGTTGGCCTGATGAAGAACATGCACTAGTTTCTAGCTATCTGAAACATGTTGAGCCAGGCAGTTCTATTGTAATAATAATAGACAAAGTGCCTTTATGAAGGACATGGTTATGTAAGACTATTTTTTCCAGAGTAGATGTACCATGCTTTTGTTGCTGTACAGTGATGTTTATAGCTTTGAGGGGTTTGAACAAAGTGGATCCTTTTGCTTATTATTCTTCAGCTGTGCTATGTGATGTCTTATGTTTTGTACTTCAAAAAAATCCCTTTTTCAATTTTGACTATGAAAATCGAAAGGAAGGACTATATTTCAGACAAGATACATGAACATGCTCGGAGGGAAGAAGCTTTTCGGCTGTAAGAAAAGCTAAATATGATGACAGATGTAATGGGTGTATCCAATGTGCACAAGTCAAGAAGCACTACTGATGCAAATTCAACCAGTGGCTAGATCAGGGAAGAGGGAAACACATTCCAAGCAAGCATAGAAAGGGAACGTCCATGGACAACGCTTGTTCATCATCATAGTACATTCATACGTTGTCAAAACCAGAGCCAAATGTCACAGGCATCAGCATCTAGAAGACTTAACATGTCTACAGGCACTACAGAGCAAACTACTGGTAGCAAAGTTTAATTCTACACATCAGAATATCAGATCCATCCATCCATCCACCATCTAACGAGCAATGTACATCGGGCCCATTTAACCTCTGGAAGCAGTTCACAGTGGACCAAAGGAAGTCACCAGCGGATTGTAGCAAGGGAGCTGGAACTGGCGGTCAGCCTCCATCCAGCGGAACCCCAGGACCCAAAGCGCCGCGGCAGTATCCCTTCTCCAGCTTTGAGTGGTCGTTCATGAACATTGCATTCTCCCCACCACCTATGTACTTCCCGTAAGTCGGCCATCGACTTCTCAGCCAGGAAAATGCTCTCCACAGGTCGGATTTGAGGAAGGCGCTATGCTTGAGGATCCTGTCAACGTGTGGCGGCGCCATGGCTCTCGCCCTTCATGAGGCTTCTGCGTGATACAGGTAAGCGTGATTGGGAACAGAACATCTCCAGTTAGCTCCGCGCACTTTCCCTTCAGATATTGCCTTCAGCTGATTAACAGCAACATAGTAGCCATGTTCTTTTGGAAGCCCTCTTGTTTGTGACATCCTCCAGAAGGCGCGACAATGATAGCCTTACTTGGCAGGAGGCCTAAGTGGTCCAGCTGGCTAGGTAAATCAACACATTCCAGCGACATCTCACCTCAAGAAAAACTATGGCTGAAAAGTACCTGCCAACAGATAAAAGAAACAAGACATCTACCTTTTTAGTGGCTTGATAAAACTCAGCTGGAACAAAGGACATGCTTAATAGATCATTTCAGGTAAAACTGGGGTAAACCATTATTTCATAGAAGACATACAATTGTGCATGCAGTATTGTTACACAGTAGATTAGGAATATAAAAACAAAACTAAGTTGGAGGCAACATTAACTAAGATTTGAATGTCAATACATAGTTATGGAGCATGAGTGCATGACTTCTGTTATGGGTTGTAGCCTTGTAGGAAATATCATAAAAGGTCGAAGTATGCATGCACAGCCACACATGTGCTGCACTGCTGCTGAATTTGGGACTCATCCCCATCTTCATCACAAAATTTAATGCCAGAGATAGGGAAAAGGCTTTCAATTCCTTCATAGATTAGTCTGATACGGTTTTGCTTTTCTAGGCTTATATATAGAGGGCTTCTCTTACTAAAAGCTTACAGAAACTACTGGAATTAAAACAATGCTGGAAGCTACAAACATAGTCTGATACAATTCTCCTCTGTAAAACATGCAGAGGACTCCACTTATTAACAGCTTACAGAAACTACTGGAATCACAACAACGCTGGAACCCAGCCATTATATAATCTGACAGCTTACAATAATTGTTGTTTCTGCACAGCCCAACCTATATACTTTTGTGTCCCGCTGAAGTTCTCACGGAAAATGATTCAAAATGAAGTCTCTTCTGATTGGGGTTATAAGAAGGTTTGGTTCATATTTTACACTTTTGGCATTTCAGACATGTTAGTGCTACAGAGTTGTTAGCACATAACAAAGTATACGCATTATGCAGTAGCAGCAGGAAGACTAGGGATAAGAGATGGTTGCCCTGACAGTCTGACACCTAAAGGCCCCCCATCAACCAGCTCACGAGGACGTGCCCCACTGCAGCAATACCTGCATTACAATCCGGAATCTACTAGGGTAGTATAATTGAGCTATCCGTGCAATACATGAGGATGAGATGTTCCTATAAAGCTACTGAAGCAACCTACAGAATCAATGAAACAACAGAACCAATAAATAATGAAGACAGCATGAATCTGTTATCATTTCTAGTTTCCAATTGTAATTGCACATGTAATAATGGAACTAGACCTGATTTCTTATGTATGATTATTTTCCTTTTCACTACTATACCTGGCGAACCCAAAAGTAACAATTTCAGACAGACCAAGCGCAGACCTGGTGCAAGCCTCAATTACTCACTGGCCCTGCCTATATGATGCCAACCCAACAAAGATCATCATCCACTGCATAGAGCAGGAGCGAGGATCCAGAAAAGGACATGGGTGTACATCCGGCTTTTTAATTTTTGTGTGTGTGTGTTGTGTGTGGAGGTTTAAAATGTTCGTAGTAGGTATCAAATAGCCAAATTATTTAGGGGTTTGGAACGCGGTTTCAAGGTGGCTGGCAGAGCCAACCCAGAATTGAGGTAGGGCTTAACTTAGACTATAAATTTCAGCTAAAATGCATATTATCAAAAGAAAGTTGTAGAATGACTGCCAAGTAATCAAACCACAAATTCGCGAATGGCTTGCATAATGACAATACCAAATTTCTTAAAGCATATATAGCAAATTGCCTAAATACTACATTTCAACGCTACGCCACGCCTCATCCACCGGTCCGCTGACGGCGCCCGACCGCCAAGACACCTCCCTCACCTTGAGTCCTCGATTCCTTTGTCTTCCTGATCGCACGCCTCTCTCTCGTTCCCTCTCCCCCTCTCTATATCTCGGCAAGCTCCCGACAGCGCTGTCCCTCGCGACAACTCCATCAAATCTAGCGGCCGTCCCCACACCCTCCGCCACCACCAGCGCCATGGCGCGCCATATCCCATGCCGAAGCTTCGCCGGTCATAAGCCGGATCCACACCTCCTATCTCCTCTTCCTCCAACTCCAGCGAGCTTGGGTCTGGCGCATTAACCCCTTTCTTCACCAACTCCGGTGGGGTATAGAATGGCTAGCTAGCTGGGGGAGGCAGGTAGGCAAGGCGGTGGGCATGGTCGATGGGCTGTTTCCTCTCCAACGCCGGTGGGGTACAGAATGGCTGTGCCGGTTGGGGAGGCAGGTAGGCAAGGTAGTGGGCATGGTCGAAGGGCGGTTTAGGGGAGCCCTAAGCCTTGAGCAGGGGAGGTCAGGGCTGGGGAGGCTCACCAGAGCCAGAGAATATGGTGGTGGTGGGAGTGGTAGGGAAGTGGGTGCCGCGTGGGGGTGGTGGTTGGCGGCAGGGGCAAGAGCGCCAGAGTTGGTGAAGAAGAGCTGCTCTGTGTGTATGTGTTTTGGCAACTGAAAACTGCTGTGTGAGGATGTGTGCATGCCAGACTTGGAAATTCAGGAAGTGTAGGCTCTAGAAAACTCCAACAAATTAGCTATACTCTATGCTCGTAAATATGCATTTAGACGATCTCTATCCCTAGTAATGTGACTTTTTTTGGTCCCTCCATCAAACTACCCAAACCCACATCCTACCCTTAATATTTCTTTTCTACTCTATTTTTCCTCCTGCGCATGACTAATTTTAACTTCAATTTCATGTCACAACAGTTCAACTTTTTTTCGTATAGACTGCAATGGCTACATCGTTGACTACTCACCCATAGGTAATCTGGACACACCTTTCTGACTGTCAGGCAATTCAACAAGCACCTAGAGAGCACCATGATACATCACACCACCAGCCAAGTACAAAGAGAAGACGCGCATTTCTAGGACCACAAAGAACCAGAAGAATGGGCCATCATGGCCTCAACGCCGCCGGACCTTCCGAGCCTGTGACGGCGTGCTCCTCCGGGCCCGCCGAAGAAGACTAGGGCGGCCCGCCCGGAGCTCGCCCTAGGTCGGTCCGCCGAAAAGGACGGGGAAGGGAAGAGGTGGGAATACCTGGTGAGTGCTCGTCGCCGGCGATGATGCCGACGAAGGCCTCGGCACCTGGCGTAGGGCGGCGACGGCGGCAGCGGCAGCGGCAGCGGCAGCGGCGGCGGTAGTCCTGTGAGTGAGAGAGACGTGCGTGTGGGGAGGTCGCTATCCACTCTCAGGACTAGTGCGCCTGCCGCGTGGGCGCTTAGGTGCCTGACGTGTGGGGCCGGTGGGGGTCCAGCTGGAGGTGAAAGAAGATGATGGGGCACCGCGTCAGCCTCCGGTGATGCTCCTGCGGGCCGAGGCCCAGCAGCGAAGTGGTTCGGGCCGGAAAAAATGGGGATCGAGGAAATAGGCATTTGGGTCGGGCCGGACTAGAAGGAGAAGGAAGGGGAAAAAAAGAAAAATAGACTTATGTTGAATTCAGTAGGAGCTCAGATTCAGCACTTATTAATTTCCTCAAAAGAAAATTTTTAGTTTTTGCTTTGTTAAAAAAAAATAAGGAGAATCGTTGGCAAACTTGGCATGACTTGCATATGTCAAGACATGGCAAAGTTTATTTTATTATTATAAGCTATTATTATCTCTATCTTGTAATATAAGGTATTTAAGAATTCAAAATTTGTCCCAAATTATAATGGATTCTAGGTGAACTAACCCAAAATATGGTAGCCAGGAAGGGCTGCATACGTCATTTGATTTACCACATAATATGTCCTAGAATTTTTTATAGCATGCCTTATATTCCCATGACATGGGAGTAGAAGACTGGGACGGAAGGCAAGAACAATTTAGATCATAAAATGGTTTATATATAATATAAAAAGGTTTTAGCTTTTTGAAGAGGAAGACCCACACGGATTTCGATCAATAGTTTTCTTTTTACAAATATTTTGATCAATAGTTGGCTAACACCTATGATGGTTTCATATAATTCATGAATAGTTTTGTAGGTTCTATTTTGGAAATCAGGGTACGAAGGGTATAGGTTGGCTTAGTTTGATCTATGAACTACATGCAAAACACCAATAAGCACAATTTTTCCATTGAAGGTAAGAAGGCTCGGCATGCAAAACCTGGGTTACAAGGAGTAAAACTTGTGAGAAATTGATAATACTTCACCACAATAATATGGAAAAAAATGAAGTCATGCAACAATAAGTAAAAGGATGCATGCATGTACCAAAAATTATGTAGGGGGGAGGTGAAGGATTCGGCGGATGGCAGTAGCCTGGATTCGAGGTTATTTGTCCTAGATGGAGCACATAGCCTATCATTGAAAGAACAACACCAATAAATACGTAAATCTAGAAAAATGCAAACACCATGTCGAGTCAGGACTTGAGAATCCATGTGGATATGTTTTAACACAAGAAATGCAATGCTATCCTATCAATGGAAATTACAAGAACAACTGTCTAGTCATTATTTGACCCTAAACGACACATAAACGAGCAAAAGGGCAATATATGGGATAAACGACCGACTAACAGAAGTGGCATATTGTTGTGTAGCATTTAACGATGTGTAAACCGGATACATCACCGTTTTAAGCATACAGTCACATGTCACGGAGAACTCTTTGGTATTCGAAACGGATTGTCAGAAAGAAGGCTGTCCACGGAACTTCTATATGACCCGGAGAAAACGTGAATGCGTACATAAGGATAGCTATAATGAGGTGTCCTGGAGAGAAACGCTAAGAGGAAAGTAGGTGAGACTCTGTCCTGTTCGATGCTTTTCTCTCGGATGCTCTTCCTTTAAACTATGGCTTCATCCTAATAAGTTGTCCAAGTGTTACACATGAGACAATTATTGTTCATGCATACATTATGATATGTGACTTGCAGTCACTTGACACGAAAAATACCTTGACAATGTTATTTAGGGGGGTTCATTCTGTTTTGGTGAATGAGTTGTATAGAGAAAAGTTTTGAGCTCTTGAAAGATAAGATATCATCTATTATCCCTTGCCGTGTTCTAAGGCTTAACGAAACACATCTCACCCTCATGCACCATATCTAGATAGGTATAGATAGGTTCGAACTTGTATTCTACAGTGGAGATATCTAGCTAGACTCTCGGTATCTTGCAGACACGTTAGGCTATTTTTCCCTAGAAATCATGAGGGTAGTGACAAAATTAGTTGCACAAAGCAACAAAATTGTGAACACACCATGAAGTACTCACCGTACAGTCTCTACTGTTACTGTGACTCCAACAAACGGTCGCCTCGAAAGTTGTCACGTACTCCCGGTGGTCACACTACGCATGAGTGGCTATGAATTTTATTTAAGACCTTGAAAATACAGGATATATATTATGGTGCTCAGTAGTTGCTCGTCTTCACAATGTCTCATCAGAGGGACTGGGTTGTGATACCCATCTAAACCAAGGTGTGCAGCCATAATTAAGTTGTTATACAACCGTACGTTTCCCTTCCTTTTAAACTCCCTGTTGGTGCTGGGTCATCACCACTTCACTCTCCACAACATCTTCCCAAGAACTCTTTCCGTCAGAGCTCGATCAAAGAGACCAAAGCTTGGTGAGAATTGAGCGAGATCGCAAGGAGCTCAGCCATGGCTGTCCTCGGCACCACGGCGGTTGAGGCGCTCATCCCGGTAGCGGCGTTGATCGGCATCGCTTTCGCGATGCTGCAGTGGTACGTGGTGGCCAGAGTCCCCGTGCCTTCGCACGCCGGCGGTGGCGGCGGCAGTAAGCCGCAGGGCCGCGACGTGCGGGGAGCCGAGGACGACGAGGAGGGGAGGAGGAGGACGGCATGGACTACCTGCTCGTGGAGGCCCGGTGCGCCGAGATCCAGCGCGCCATCTCCATCGGCGCCACGTCGTTCCTGCTCACCGAGTACAAGTACCTGGCCGCGTTCACGGCGTCGTTCGCGGCGGTGATCTTCGTGTTCCTGGGCTCGGCGGAGCGGTTCAGCGCCCACCCGTCGCCGTGCGCGTACGACCCGTCGCGGGAGTGCCGGCCGGCGCTGGCGAACGCGGCGTTCAGCGCGGTCGCGTTCCTGCTGGGCGCCGCCACGTCCGTGCTGTCGGGGTACCTGGGCATGCGCGTGGCCACGTTCGCCAACGCGCGCACGGCGCTGGAGGCACGCCACGGCGTGGGCCGCGCCTTCGCCGCCGCGTTCCGGTCCGGCGCCGCCATGGGGTTCCTCCTCGCCTCCAGCGCCCTGCTCGTGCTCTACGCCGCCGTCAACCTCTTCGGCCTCTACTACGGCGATGACTGGGGCGGGCTTTACGAGTCCATCACCGGGTACGGACTCGGCGGGTCCTCCGTCGCCCCTCTTCGGACGCGTCGGCGGCGGCATCTACACCAAGGCCGCTGACGTCGGCGCCGACCTCGTCGGCAAGGTCGAGCGCAACATCCCCGAGGACGATCCTCGCAACCCCGCGGTACGCACGCCACTGTCACGCTCTCTGCATGCAACCGTCTGTCTGGTTTGCTTTGCTGCTTCATCATGTCCTACACGTATCTCAAAGCAAAATCGATCACTGTATGTGTGTGATGCCGTGCCGTGTGTGTGTGATGGTCGAATTTGTAGGTGATCGCCGACAACGTGGGGACAACGTCGGCGACATCGCCGGGATGGGGTCGGACCTGTTCGGGTCGTACGCGGAGTCATCCTGCGCCGCGCTGTTCGTGGCGTCCATCTCCTCCTTCGGGGCGGAGCACAACCTGCCGGCGATGATGTACCCGCTGCTCATCAGCGCCGTGGGCCTGCTGGTGTGCGCGGCCACCACCGTCGTGGCCACGGACGTGACCGAGGTGAAGGCCGACGAGGTCGGGCCGGCGCTGAAGCGTCAGATCCTCATCTCCACCGTGCTCATGACCGGCGGCATCGCCGCCGTCAGCCGCGTTCCTCGCGCTGCCGCCCAGCTTCACCCTCTTCGACTTCAGCAACGACAAGCGCGTCAAGAACTGGCACCTCTTCATCTGCGTGTCCGCCGGCGGCCTCTGGGCGGGACTGGTGATCGGCTACGTCACCGAGTACTTCACCAGCAACGCGTACGCACCAGTGCAAGCGGTGGCACGGTCATGCCGGACGGGCGCGGCGACCAACGTCATCTTCTGGCCTCGCCGTCGGGTACAAGTCGGTGATCGTGCCGATCCTGGCCATCGCGACGGCGATCTACGCCAGCTTCCGTCTGGCGGCCATGTACCATCGCGCTGGCGGCGCTAGGGATGCTGAGCACCATCGCGACGGGTCTGGCCATCGACGCGTACGGTCCCATCAGCGACAACGCCGGCGGGATCGCGGAGATGTCCGGGATGCCGGGGCGTGTCCGTGAGCGGACGGACGCGCTGGACGCCGCGGGGAACACGACGGCCGCCATCGGGAAAGGGTTCGCGATCGGGTCCGCCGCGCTGGTGTCGCTGGCGCTGTTCGGCGCGTACGTGAGCCGCGCCGGGATCAACGCGGTGGACGTGCTGACCCGCGCGCGTCTTCGTGGGGCTCCTCGTCGGCGCCATGCTCCCGTACTGGTTCTCGGCCATGACGATGCGGAGCGTCGGAAGCGCCGCGCTGAGGATGGTGGAGGAGGTGCGCAGGCAGTTCGACGAGATCCCGGGCCTCGCCGAGGGCCCTCGCCGTGCCGGACTACGCCACCTGTGTCAGGATCTCCACCGACGCCTCGCTTAAGAAGATGATGGCGCCCGGCGCGCTCGTCATGCTCAGCCCGCTCGTCGCCGGCACGCTCTTTGGGGTCGAGACCTCGCGGGGCTCCTCGCCGGCGCGCTCGTCTCCGGCGTCCAGGTCGCCATCTCTGCCTCCAACAGTGGGGGTGCATGGGACAACGCCAAAGTACATCGAGGTGAACATCTGTTAATCATGATGCGGCTGGCGTCATTATATTCGTTGACTGACTCTATGCATTGCAGGCCGGAATGTCGGAGGAGGCGAGGTCGCTGGGGCCCAAGGGATCCGGAGGCGCACAAAGCGGCGGTGATCGGAGACACCATCGGGGACCCGCTCAAAAGGACACCTCGGGCCCGTCGCTCAACATCCTCATCAAGCTCATGGCCGTGGAGTCGCTCGTCTTCGCGCCCTTCTTCGCGGCGCACGGCGGCATCATCATCTTCGACCACCTCTGATCATGCTGCTGCCGTTCCATGGCAAAGGCGCGTGCCGGCTGTCACGGCGAGCCGCCTCTTGGACTAAATTGTGCGGTGATCAGTCGGTATAAGAATAATAAGCGTCGTGTATGTAGCTTAATTGCCGCGCTCTTGAACTGCGGTGATCAATCAGTAAGAATAATCGCCGTGTATGTCGATCGTAGCTTGCAACAATGTGTAACCAGTAATGTCAGACCACCAGAGCTGGAGGCTTATTCATGTCTGGCCTTCTTCTCTTAACTTGAATAAATATGCTCGGTATGCTGCCAAGTGCCAACACTAGTAGTCGCGAGTATGCTGATCTGCTGCCTGCTAGAGAAGTGACAAGCCTGACCTTGAGACTGGTTGCTAAAAATTCCAGCAAGCACATTTCAATTCCTACAAGATTTGGAGAATTTCTAGTTCTTTTCTAAACATGACCCTAACCTTCTCACGAAAGATACACAAAGCCGAAAACCTCAAACACCAGACTGAGATGTAGGTGATTGAGCAAGCATATGAACACAGAGACCCTGAGATGTAGGTGCGGTATCACCCCACATTAAGCAAAGGATATGAAACATAAACATGCCTTCTGACCATGAAAGGTAACAACATTCTAGTGCCCTCAGGGCTTGTTTACTGCACTTGAATCCACCACAATCCATGAAAAATGAGCTAGTTTTTCCATCCCCAATCCAAATCAATACTTGGATTTTTTTTTTCAAACAATGCCTTAGTTAGATTTTTCATCATGGAACATCCACGAATCAACAAATCACAGTTCTATGAGATTACAATGCTGCTACTGACGCCAAACTACCTGTCCTTCCACTTCTACAAGGGTAACAGCTTAGGCCTATGGGTCCCGGAGGAAACAATTTCGAGCATGGGGCATGCTTTTTTTTTTTTTTTGCTCCTATGGCCTGTAAGTCTTACTACGCAAATTCAATAAAACTAGGATTGAGCTTTCCCTTCTATAATGCTGTACAAAAGGAGCTTTCATAGTTCCAATCCTTCTTTCGGGGATTAACTGTACATGTTCACAACTCAGCAAAAATTGAAGTCAGAGATGAACACAACTGTGGCCAAAACTATGTCACATCTTATCGCTTCCCGAAGGTTCCAAGTCAAGATGTGTACTCTCAGTTTCATCATGAGCAACGGCAGGTTGAAGTCTAACGTGAAAAAAAGAAAACAATAGTATCACCTCACTGAGGCCCTGCATCTTGGGAGACAAATCCCCTGCAGCTTCGCCCGCAGTCCTCTACCTTTTGATGCACAGGATCCAAAGTTCCCAGGGCACGTTGTCGATTCTAAGAGCCTCGGCTTCCGTCCCCTTCTCCACTGCCTTCAGAACCTTTCGTGCTTCTAGAAGGCGAGGCTGAACCAACACTCTTTAGCTTTTGTGAGGTGAATGTCTGCCACCATCTGGATTGTTCCCCCTTCACTTGGGCCTCATCAGCTTTAACAGGCTTTCTGGGAGGTGCATCGAATATTTATCATCAACATCGCAATCCCCAAGCCCACCAGATTCATGCCAGAAGAAATAACAAAATATTAGTGAGATACAAGATACAAAGTATTGTTAAGAGTTCAGAAACTACAGATAGTGCAGTGAAAACAACACTCGCCGAATTATCATCATTCTAACCATCAAAAACTAGCAAATACATATTACTCCCTCTGTTACAAATTATAAGCCACTTTTGACTGTTCTGGTTCATCCCTTTTGCTATACCAAAAAGGTCAAAGCGACTTATAACTTGGAACCGAGGGGTAGATACAAAGTGAACTGGACATTCATCTGCACTTAAGAATCTACTATGTCACTGAAAGGGAAATAAAAGGAATTTCATGTTGGTTAAGTAAACAATGGAATCCTAAACTCATTGGGCCCACCAACATAAAAAGGCAGCAAACAAGGGAAATGAAACAAACAAACCTGTCCTTATTAAAATAACCTTCCTCTTCCTTATCAGCACCTCTTTTCTGTCTGCTTTTTCTTTTCCCATGTCAAACACACCAGTACTTTTTGCTTTGTTTCGGCACTCTCCACAGCCTAACAAGAACAAAAAGGCCAACAGGTCATTGCATGACTCTATAATAGTTATCTAGCTAATAATCATTATCTGATTTGGAGTCGATAGTGGAATAGTTGCTATCCAAGGTCCAACTAACAACTATCCAGTCTACTATCTACACATGTTTGGATCCAAAAGATATAGTTGTTATCAGATAATTACTATATATACGCAACCAAACAGGGTCTAAGTAACAGAAGTACAATCATCCTTCAATCAAATAGCTAAATATTTATAAAGTTTGATTGATAATGACAACGTGATGTACTCAAGTTTCATTTATCAAGCATACTAGTATACTACCACTGGTGAGGAAGTTGTCATTGCATACAAGCAAAATAAGAAGAAAAGAAGTTACTTGCCTTTTCTGGAACATCAGATTTCATATTTTTGAAGGCCTGAATACTCGGCAATTGTTCAAACTTCACAAGTTGGTCCCAAAAAGACTTCGACAACATATTTAATAAGGGGCTCAAGATTTTGCTGCACAGAAAAAACATCAAATAACGTAGCATGCTGAATCGTGATTTACATTTTTCTTTTGCGACGATGGAGAATCATGATTTACAAATAAGGAAACAGCTGCAGTACATACTTTTTCTTATGTACTCCAACAGTTCAAGGATCACAGATTGTAGCATGTTGTCTCTACCAGCATTTTCATCAAATGCCTTAATAACTGGCTCCAACAAGTTGAGCTTGATAACACGGTCAACAAGATAGTCATCCTACAGAACACAGACAATGTTGTCAACTCAAGACCAAACATAAGGCGAGATGGTAAATTTCAATAACATGGCAATTAGAATATGCTTGCTGGTCCCTGGAAAATGTAGTCAAGCACCAATCAGCTTAATAGTACAACTGAAGAACAAAGTTTTTTTATTTTGATTATTCCTGTCCTAATGCAAATGAGGCCTTCATTGCTGCAACGTGACCTACTTCATGGAACAAAAGTAAATTTCTTACGTTTCTGCCAATTATAGTCCGCATGAATTTGACAGCTTCCACAACAAAACATTATTCTCCGATGGGTTAAAGTAAGGACTTTCTTCATTTGATTGGTTGTAAAAAAGTATCCTGCAACATTGAGAGCTTAGTTTTAGCAAAACAAAAATAAAAGACTACACAGAAAAAACTACAGCATGACTGAATGAGAAAACAGGGAAAAGAGAAGCTTTTGGATAGAAGATTACTTTATCCTGTCTGTATGATTAGTTGCACAGAAGGACAAAATCTCGCAAATTTTCAATATTTTTAAGCTTAGCAGACTGTTCAACCATTCTGCGACCAACTGAACCAGGCATTGATCTGGCAATGCCCTCTGGACCACAGGACAACACTATTATGTCAATCAATTTTGGAAGATGCTTGTCAAAGAAAACCTTAAGAACAACATCTTGCTCCTGCAACAGAAAAAAAAAAAAAGAAGACCTTCACACAATGCAATCTCATTGAATACCAACAATCCAAACTTCAATATTTGAATTATCATGAAGACATGATGCTCACATGCATCCAAAAACCAAATCAAAATGAGGATAGAAAACTAGCCATAATAATATGGCAAAATACACTGTTTTCCTATTCCTATGAAAATAGTTTCACTATCCTATAGGAGCCTAACATTCTTAGTCCAAAATGACTTACTGTCCAGTCATCAGGATTTTACATCAAAGTAACAGAAGAAGTTAATAATATATGATAATGCATCTTACATGATTCATATTTGTATCGAGGAAGAACCCAACAGTTTCCTTAGACAAGACTGATAGATCATTTCCTCAGAGGAGTTAATTAGCATCCCTTGAACCTGAATTTGAGAAAACCATAAATATATATTGCTAGATGAGGTAGTGATGACAGATATCCATGTAATTTAATCAGAATGACAAATGCTCAATGCTACTAAGCAATGTCAGCAGTACAGAAAAACAACTCGGCAATTGGTTACTTAAGTTGATAGTTCAACTACCAAAGCACATAACAAAAAGGAAACATAAGGTAAATATCTTATATTCATGGCTACCAATTAAAAGAAAACCATTGCATGAGTCTATCCTAATTTGTACATCACAGAGCCAACTGTCAAATCATGCAGTTATTGACAATGGCTAGAACAAACGGCAATAGAAGAAATTCACATAAAGTTGAAGGCAAAAGGAGAAGGAGCAAGCAATTCATCCTCAACAGGGGCCAACAAAAGCTCAGACAGTAAAAATGTAATGACCAAAAGCTAGAATATATACACAGTGCAATTCTCCTAAAAAAGAAAGTACAACTCTGCAGAAGAAATGTTCAACAAAAACAAGAACAAATACACACAGGAATAGATGATTCTAGAAATACAGTTCGCTACTTGGACTAAAAAGCACATATGAATGTTGTACAATGACTTCAAAATAAAGGATGCAAACTTACCAGAAACTCAAGAAGAGAATTGCCTTCTAGGTAGTTCTCTTCATGATTGGCAATAAATGCTCTAACTAAGTCAGGATGCAGATCAACAAAAATACTCAAGTATGTTTAACCTACATTTCCCAAACAAATAGTGCGATCAGAGGGACAAAAAGGAATATGTTTAAACGAAGAAGAGCAAAAGAATTAGTCCGATTGTCCTATAGGTTACCCAGCTGAAAAGAGTTCTTTTTCTGACTCTGTAACACATCAGATATTATGTTGAGCGCACCTTTATCAATGAGATCCCTAGGAGAGAAAATATGATTAAAAAGCGGTACAAAAAAAATTTGGATGACTATCAAGATCAAAACAAATTGTAGTTGAATGCTGTGTCATTGGGAAAAATGTCTGCATTCTGAGTCCAGCTATTTTGAATAGTGCATCAAAGAACATGAGAAACAATACTGATAAGAGGTGAATGAGTTCCCCTCATGAATACAATATGTTTTTTTAAGAACAGCGAGAGATTTGCTGTAATTTATATTATAATTAAAAAAGAGAAAAATAAAATAAAAGCCAGTTACAGAACATCAGGAGATGTTTGTAGTTATGAAAACAATATGAAGTATCCTAATTGATTTTTGAGAAAAAAAGTATCCTAATAAAAACTTCTAACATAAAATGGAATGGCTAGCGGACTGTGAGCCTCCTGCATTCATGGCTTAGATGAAATACTGGTCCTGCCTTTTACTGATCCTAGAAAACAACTCTTCAGTATTTGATCATGTCAACACGTCAAAACTGGCCATCACAATCATAACTTGCGTTCAGTTTAAGAGTAGTACTAACCTAGACAGCTGTGATTGTCCGTTAGGCTCCAAACTTTTGCTGAGAAAGCAAAGCTCGCAAAAACAGGATCTACAAAGAACAGGATGTTGTCAATTCAGACAGCATGACCATTAGTAAACATGATCACAAACATATCACAAATGAGAGGTCATACTGATACAAATTACTACTTTTTACTGTTCTCTCTTTCTCTGCTAGTTTTATTTCAGATAAGTGTAAGGTCCATATCTTTATTAAAGTTTGGTCTGTACTGTTTCTAATACATATTCAGTAGGGTTCTCACTTGTTATTCCTATAAAAAAATATTTATGTAGTGAGCTAAAGTGGCAACGGTCGATATGCATCAACAAGAAGAATAACTAAATTTCATGTCTATGCAACTCATACACCAAACGTAACACCACACTACCTGATTTGAGGATGACTAAACTCAGTTGTCTTTTTTTAAAAAAAAAAAAAACTTTGTTGATGCTCATTTCTATCAAACAGTATTGATGTAAGACTATCATGGTTCAGAACTTTGGCCCATGCTTACATTTTTCCTCATCAATTGACAGGTAATAGGTTTTTGACCATGAGTTGCATAGACATCAATTTAGATATCCCTACTTTTATATAGTCCATATTGTTTCCTTTTTAGGTCACTCCACAATAGTTTGCTTTTTTTTGGAATAGTAAGGATATGAGTGCAGATTTCACACCCAAGTTTTGCAGTATAACCATTACCATTTGCCAATTCAGAATGTTGCAGAGTTTAAAATATCGTAAAAGGGCTAGTGTAGGTAGTACACAGTGGCAGAGCGTGAGTGTGTGACCGAATATCAAGGGAGGCTAATCCAATAATAAACATTATTGTCCTAATCTCTATCGTAAGCACTACAACATGTGTGTTCATGAAAATAAAAGAGTAATTTGGAACAAGGATTCAGCATGTGTGTTCATGAAAATGAGGCAGTAGAACACGATACTAGTCTCACCAGTTTGCTTTTTGATTCAGCAGAGGTATTCGAAGATGTTACCCTTGCAATCAGATCTTGGATAAAAGAAGCATCGTCCTTTAGTACAGAAGCGACCTACAGACAAAGTATATAACTCAATTGTCAAAAAAAAAAAAAAAGTTGATTTGAAGCATGTGAAAACTTGAAGTGTTGAAACACTAACAAAATGCTTGTTCTCTTGAATAATTTCCTTGAGGCTTGACAAAGTAGGACCATCCACCGGTAATATGACATCCTGCCAGTAGCAACATTCCAATTTGAAGCGGCTTGAGCACAAAAAGATAGCTAGAAGATAAACTCCAAGTAGGGGAGGGGCAAAGTGGGCTGACCTTTATATAAACTATTATGTAAGTTTGACGAATCTTTGAGGCCACAGAAACATTTCAATGTGTATGTCCTATGTGAAAAAAAAAAAAAAAAAGTTCACACAAATAAGAAATATATCTCAATCAGGCTCGGATTAATATGCATAAGAACTCCATTGCCTCATTGAAGGTTTGATTCCTCACGAATTCACGATGACTCTTCGCATTGGGAACCTCTGGATCATCTGCTCGCACAAGGAAGCATTAATAAAGAACAATACATGCAAATTTATAGGTAGTGTAAAAGTTTCATTCAGAATGGACACAGCACAATTTCTTAAAACTGCTGAGGTGGAGCACAATGAGTTGTACAGTGCTTACACTCAAGGGCCCCAAGTATGTCAAGGATAAAATCATCAGAGAAAATCTTGTGAAATATTTTAGGATTGTCCAACAATACTGCAAAAGAATAAATAATGTGAGCTGCAATCTAAAATAACCAACGGCCATGTTTAACAGATCTTAACATACTGATTCCCTTGACTAGTTTGAAGATCATGTGGAGACCATCCATGTTTCTTGAACCCTCACACACATTCTGAAAAGGTCCACTAGCTTGGGGAAAAAATCGTCCTGCTACATATGACAAATGTACAAATTAAAGGTTCAAACAAACACAGCATGCATACAAAAAAAATATCTCTTCTCTAAATTTCAAACTTCAAGCTGTGGAGATGCAATAAAGAACAGTGCTTCATTGTGTGAATCAGCTGATGTGGAGGATGCAATTTTTTTTCCATTTTCCAAAAGAATTGTCAATTGTTCAAGGAAAACTGGCCAGAACAAAATAAAATAGTATAACAATCCAGGGACTTATCCTGATATCTAATAAACTGCAATGTGCTGAAGTAATTTCATATTTTAATATAACAATTAGTACCTATATTTGAGAAAGAGGTAAAAAAGTACTCCAAAGAAGACTGCTACTCCCTCCACCCAAAATAAAGAGTGACAACAATTCCATGCTATGACGCGTTTAACATGAAAAACGACCCTTCAATGCAAAACCATTTCAGGACTACATTAGTTCAGATCATAATTAAACCATCCTCTACATAGTTATCACTGCGACGAACACAATACTAACACTTGATAAGTTGTTAGTTCGCACTTCTAAAAAACAAGTGTCATTTTACTACAAAATTTACTGGTCAAGCTCACATTTGTGCAATATACACAGCCATGCTGCACCCCTTATAATGATTCTTAAAGCAATCTGCTATCAAAATACTCTGTGCTTGCCATATGCCATTTGAGATGTGTATACAGCTATCCACAGGGACATAAACATGCTTAATGAAACGTCATGCCACCATAAAAATAAATTCATAACTTACATTTCTGGATATTAACTTTTGCAACGTCGCGTCCCATCCTCCGTTCCGACTCCAATACAGTCTAGGCAATTGGTTCACAACATTTCAACAATCAATACATAAGGTAAAATCTATTATGATTCATAATTACACGACGGTTCAGGCATATAAACCATATATATTAATTACTCTTGAAGGTATATGTAGGCGTCGATTTTCCAGAGTTTTACTGAGCATATTTTGGAGCCCATGCTCTAGACCATGTTCAAGTGAAATATAAAGTTAAGTTAGCCCCTTCCAGCCCAGCCCCCTACCCCCACCCACCCACCCTTGTCACCCCAACTACCATAGCAAGTTACCAACCCAAATGATATTGATATATGAATTCATAGGAAAATAACAATGATTGTTCTCACACCTTTAAAAGCAAAGGAAGGCTGGACAGCTCAAGAGAAGGAAGATCATTCAATCCATCTGCAGGTAAAGTGTCCTTCAATCCATCTGCAGGTAAAGTGACAATTGATCATGGCATTGCTACAAACCCAGTATACACCAGACAAGCTGGAATTAGTGCAAAGCAATGTGTAAGTAGGGATGGGCAGAAACAAAAGGATTAAAAAAAACTCAACTGCAGTAAATGTACGAAAAACAATTAGTGCAAAGCAATGTGTAAGTATGGGCAGAAACAACTAGTTACTCCTAGGGATTCAAATGTTGGACATGGAAAGACTTGAGATGCCGTGGAAAATAAAGAACACACTAGGGCAACAGAGGATTATGAAAAAAAAAAACAAACTCACCAAGGTCACTAGATTGTAGCCTAAAGTAATCTATGCTCTTCCTGCATAAATAAATTACCATAATGTAAAGACATGTGTAAGCATATAAGGGGCCAAGGGAGCATGGGCACAGCAATATTCATTATTCACTGTAGTCACCATATATATGCGCATCCTTCAGCTTCTT
This sequence comes from Hyparrhenia diplandra, assembly GCA_015847255.1. NCBI lineage: Eukaryota > Viridiplantae > Streptophyta > Magnoliopsida > Poales > Poaceae > Hyparrhenia > Hyparrhenia diplandra. Next base: position 20,485 of record JADLZK010001926.1, read on the forward strand.
GAAAACTCAGCTGTAACTCTAGTGCCTTTTCTGGATCCTTCCATGAGAAACTTTTTTCTACCAACAAAATGGACATGTGCATTAGTCTATCAGGGAAAGAAAAAACGTCCACAACTAAAAGAATAGAACACCATCTTACCATCTTGTTTCGTGTAGATATTATCTGAAGTAATATGGTGAAGTAGTAGTGTATCATTATCCACCTCATCCACGACAGCCAGAGCAATTTCTCTTGACCCCTAGATCAGAAAAAGATTGCATTCATCTCTTTTTTTTTTTTTGCTAAAGTCCTTTTTTAATTTTTTTAATCTGTTGAGTCAAAAATATCGGTCTTTTGGACAAGGTTCTAGTCAAACTTTTGAACCTTTGACTAGCAATATATTTTTACAATATGTAGTTTCAAAATAAGGTTATATGTGTAGATTTGTCTTGAAAGTACCTTCATAATAAGCCTATAGTACATATATAATCTAATAGAAATAAGTAGTTAATCTGGAGGTTGTATTGTTGTCTAGAACATCAGTGTCAGTATCTGTGACAGAAGGGAATAATAGCTATATAAAGAGCTATCATAAAACCAATCCATGTAACAGGGCGATTCCATGAGCAGCATTTCGAAATGAGATCTAATCTAAACATATAATAAGATTCAATGGAGCAAATATAATTGCCCAAAAATTATGCAAGAAAAAAAATTCCACTGTATTTGGTCAAATTAGAAAATAGGATGATGATCTTTTCTAAGAAAAAGAAAGAAGCATGATGACCATGCCATCAACACCTTAGCAAAACACATACCACTCAAATGGAGGATATAAAACAGTTACATGTGTGAAGCAATGTTTACATCATCACATGATAGTGGAAGCTAAAAACAGAATATCAACACAAACTAATTTACCAATACTTCTATATGAGGCCAAATATTGCAGTTATTATTTTAGAGAATGTTCACGGGAGATATGAGTCAAGAGATTGACCATACCTCAATATAGTCAATTGTTATGTGGCCTGTTCCATGATTATCCCACTGCCCGTCGTCGGTTAAACTGTATACTTTGACACGCTGGACATTGTTTTGAAACATCACAAAATGCACAGACACAGTAGTTAAAAAAGCATGGCATCTTGCGTAAGAGTGACTTTGCAGGAATAAATAAATAAATAAATAAAGATAATATACACCTTATAACAGGAGAAGGACTATATATATAATCATCTTACTTAGTGCAGGTAAGACATTGCAATTGGTGGTTAGTAACTCCTGAGCACTGGCAATATTTGGTTGACACAAAGTTTACATGACATAGGTTCGTTCATAGACAACGCATAATTGAAAATTAACATGAAGTAGCCAAATTAAGCAATGAATCGATACAATCTCCTTATGGTAGCTAGCAGGCTGGTCTGAATTCCCTATTCTAGATTGCTCGCAAAATATTGTTCTTAATAAACACAAACTTGCAAAAGCTGGCAGTCCAAAACACCATCAAGTATACATGCAGAATCTCCCATCCCCAGGCAAGTTCAATGTCTTCAGTTCTCAAAAAGGGCACCAAAAAAACGCATGGTTTGTCGGTACTAGTACTACGATAAAACATACATTTCCATAGAAGCAGCGGATATCTGTGAATCATTGCTTCACAGGTCCGTCAATAAATTCGGTGAACTACAAAACGGAACGAACAAATCCAACCCACAACACCTCTCTTCCGAACTTACATATGGGGAGTAACAAATTCGCGCAAATCAGGCAGCCGAAAAGGCATGGCGCTAGCGATAATCTGCACAAATCAGAGTTGCTAGCGATAATCTGCACATGCTGATTATCAGGGAATCACGGTTTCTCAGACTAGCATCGTCCCGAGCATTAACAGAACAACAAGATTCGAAATCATTAACAGAACACCAAACACTTCTGAGCCGATTCGAAATCATCAACCCATACGCCGCCCAGGCACCCACTCTTCCCCGCGACCCGCCAGGAGCATGAACAGAACACCAAAATTCGAAATCATCAACCCATACGCCACCCAGACCCAGGCACCCACTCGTACCCGCGAAACCCCACCCAAGTTCCCGGTACTCCGCCCCGAGCCCGAGCATTAACAGAACACCAAAATCCCCAGTACCGCAGCAGCAGCCGCACGGCACGGGGGTTCTAGAAGTTTCCATGTCCTCAAACCGCGCAGCAAAAAAGGAAGCCCAACCAACAGCGACGACACGACAGCCCGCGCGCAAGCGCAATCCAGAAGACGAAGAAACGGCGGAGCAAGCCGAGAACGAAACAGCCGTTCAGGGGGTTCCCATCAATTCACCGCAGAAACACGCCACGAGAAGGTTCCAGAACCTTCCACGGAGACCGACCGACGGACCAAGCGGAAGCGGGGAGAGCTCGCTCACCTGCATGAGCCCGTGCACCCGCACGTCCTGGGCCGCCGCCTTCGCGTCGCCGCTCCCACCGGCGTCGGTCTGCTTCATCGCGGACAAGACCGCCGCCGCAGTCGCCGCCTCCTCCTCCGGAGTCATCTTCTGGAGCCGAGACGGTGGGTAGAAGCGGGAGAAGGAAGGTGGCGAACGAAACCCTAGGCGCGCGCGATCGAGGCTCTCTCGCTCGCCCGCTCGCTTCGCGGCTTCCCTTCTCCCCTGCTTGTCCCCCTAGAGCTCTTCCCCTCCCTTCCCGTTGGCGAAATATTTGAGGGGATTCGGAATGCCAACGGCCAAGACAGGGGACTCTGCTTCGAGTACCCAAGGTTATGTACACAAGCAAATGGCACGACCCGCTTCGTGGTTTTGGCGATTTGCACGCGTGACGCGTGGGTGTGGGCGTGTGGCTCTTTTCAATTTTCTGCAATTCTGGGAAGGGGCAACGTGCCAACGTGGCAAGAATGTGTTACATCTTTTTTTTTTTTTTTTTTTTTGCCAAAGTGGTCTATTGCTATTAAGTGATTTTACATTGAATATATATACCTTGAAAATGATTTAAAATATATTATAAAAAGATTTAATAATACTGCAATGAGCAGAAACCAAGATTTAAAAATATATAGTCGATGCGCCTATTGTATAGATAGTCCATAGAGCAAGGAATTGATGTCTTGAGAACGAGTATCTCGATTCATACATTTTCTTAACAAAGTTATATGGTGCCTTATTAAGGGATCGAGATACATGTGACCAGCTTGACATAAGCGTAATAAAGTTGCACATGTGCATCGACTTGGGTATGATCTCTACCAAGTCCTATTTTTTCCCAAAGCAACAACTCCCTTTTTTATGCAATGTCTTAATTAATCAAAACTGTTTGAGCGGTGATGTCGTGTCATCTAGTAGTTTAGATTGGTTCATTTGTATTGTGATATGTAATCACCGGCCCGACATGTACTTCACTGAAGTGTGGGATATGTAGGCATACAATAAGCATTGGAGGTACATTGTTGAAATTATATAGTAGGGTCAATGTTTTTTGTCGCTTTCTATAATTTAATAATGTAGTTGGGTTATTTGTAATTGGGCTTTTTTTTTTTTTTGTAAACGGGACAATCGGATCTGTTCATCGACTTGGTCCCTATTGAACATGTTGGCAACCCGGTACTCCTTTTTTTCTTCTAAAAACTAGGTGAATTCCTCACGCGTTGTTGTGAGTATGCAAAAATAATTTTAATCTAGATAAGAGCAATATAAAAGTAATTTCAGTAATGAACTAAATAAAAAACGTCATGATAATCTTAGATCTTCAACTTCATGAAAGAAAACAAGTACTAACATCTTTGGATCATTAATCATTAATTGAAATTGTTAGTGGGGTTGCTTAGGTGGCTTCTTTGTTTAAAGGTGTTAGTGGGGGCATTAGTGGAATTTTGCTTAGGTGGTATGCTTGCATGTTTGAAAGTGTTAGTGGGGGCATTAGTGGAGCTGCTTAGATGGCATACTTGCATGTCGAGAGAACTCTTTGGTGGGGGTTACGTAGTAGATGTCGGGTTGCTCCATGCTATGAAGGTGCAATGCAATTGATAGAAAAATGCAAGAGTTCAACACACTTGTTATTCCTACAACATTAGGTCGTGTGCTACGACATGTCATTCCATGATAATGCTAGGAGGTTTTTTGCAAGCGATTGTGATCCTTTTCTCATTGTACAAAGCTACTGTAATTAAATATTAAATATGTGGCGTCCATAGATTTGACTACTCATTGTCGGATGAACCAACATTCAATTTCGTTTTATAGACTGCATATCCTCCAATTTTTTTTTGCCACTCTTCTTGGGTTTGAAGGTCCACAAACTAACACTCGTCCATCAAGGTATTCTTAGAAAAAAAAAAAAATACTCCGACATCTTCATGTAAATGCATCTGCAAATAAATAAATTCCTTACATTCATTTCAATATAAATGTCCTTGCGTCCATTGACATGCACTTTTTAGTTTGTAAAAGTTCTAGTAAAGGAATCGGTGAAATAGGAGTTAGGCTTGAAGGTCAAGGTAGTTTGTACCTTGCTCCCTATGTTTTTTTAGATAATGGATAAAACAATCCGGCCTCTACATCGAGGGGATGTACACAACCACTTATTACAAAGTTTTGTGAAAATAAAACCGACCCTTAAAGCGGTGTGCGAAATATAGACCTAGGAACTAAAGCAAACATAGACCTTGCTCCCTATGTGAACAGCCTCATAGTTTTGCTTGAGCGCGCATAAACAAATTATCGACATACCAAACACATGATTGTCTTCTAATAGTATCCACATCGAGTCAAATTCTTATGGGTCATGGTTGGATGTGTGGATTGTTGATGGCATCACTGAATATAGTATATGATTATTTTGTTGCGAGTAGACATTTACCTAACTTCGAATTGTTGTAGCATACTTATCTAAGCGAAGCTGAAGTTGTACTAAAACTTTAAGACACTCCTTAATTATTTCTATCTTTATATCTTGTTGTTGGTGTTATGTTAACCACCTAAAAAAAATAGTACGATCAAATGGAAAGTTGATTTCATATATTTTTGTTTTTCAGGGAATTATATTTTGCTACAGTAAGAACTAAGATATGTTGTAGACTTGAGCAAATTGAGCCACTGGGCACGGCGCAAAGGTCACGGGCCATGTAACCAGCATACTGCCAACTCATCTCATCAGCCTCATACACTGACATACGGGCCATGTAAGCCACGGCAGCAGCTGACCTGGCGCCCAACTCATCTCATCAGCCTTATACACTGACATGCAGGCCCCACCTTGGCCCGCAACGCCTCCTCCACCTTCTCCTTCCCTCGGCCTCCTCCGTCCGCCACTGCGAGCGGGAACGGCAATGAGGCCGCCGCCGCCGCAGGGCCGGGGTGGCGCGCGTTTGCGACCCTCCTCGGTGCGGCTGTCGTGGCGCTTGCGCTCCTCTGCCTCTTCTACGGCGCCGCATTCGGCCCGTACATCCGCCGCGGGCACCCTCGCTTCCCCCTCCGGCTGCGGTTCCGGGCCCAGGGGACGGAAGCGCTTCCGGCGGGCCTCGTCGTCTCCTCCATCCCGGTAAGCACGGCGACCGCCCAACCCCCGCGCTCTCTGCTTGTTTCGTTGCGTCTGTCGTGGGGTTCAAAATCGAACAGGTGTGCGACGCGCGGCACTCGGAGCTGATCCCGTGCTTGGACCGGGGCCTCCACTACCAGCTCCGGCTCAACCTCTCCCTCATGGAGCACTACGAGCGCCACTGCCCGCCGGCGCCGAGCCGCCTCAACTGCCTCATCCCACGGCCCCGTGGCTAGCAGGTGAGGGAGAAGCCACCGTGAGTTATATTGCAGAGTGCTGTTGTGATGTGAATTTTGATGTGTGCGCGATGGTTGCTTAGGTGCCCATCTGGTGGCCGAGGAGCAGGGACGAGGTCTGGAAGGCCAACGTACCCCACCCGCACCTTGCTGCCGAGAAGTCAGACCAGCGGTGGATGGTCGTCATTGGCGATAAGATCAACTTCCCTGGTGAAGGCACCCACTTCCACACTGGTGCTGAGGTTTGAGATATTCTTGAGGCTAATCTCCTGCACATGGTTGATACGATACCTTAGGCTAATGCGACCAATCTTTTTTTATTTGTCGTGATAGATGCTGAATTTCCCAAATGGCAATCTCAGCAATGGAGGAAACGTCAGGAATGTGCTTGATGTCGGCTGCGGAGTTGCCAGCTTCGGCGCTTACCTTCTTTCGCATGATACACTTGCGATGTCTCTCGCTCCCAATGACGTGCATGAGAATCAAATTCAATTTGCCCTTGAGGGATCCTGGCAACCCCTTGGTGTGCTGGGCACAAGGAGGCTGCCATACCCAAGCCACTCGTTTGAAATGGCACACTGCTCTCGTTGTCGGATTGACTGGCTGCAGAGGGATGGGGTCTTGTTGCTGGAAGTGGATAGGGTATTAAGGCCTGGAGGAGATTTTGTGTATTCATCACCAGAGGCCTATGCTTTGGACCCTTTCAACAGGAAGATATGGAGACAGATGAGTGACCTTGCTCGAAGGATGTGTTGGCGGGTTGCGTCTAAGAAGAACCAGACAGTGATATGGGCTAAACCATTGACCAATGGATGCTATATGAGGAGAGAGCCTGAAACACTTCCCCCTATGTGTGAACGTGATGATGATCCAGATGCTGCTTGGAATGTACCCATGAAAGCATGCCTAACTCCATACTCGAGTAAATTCACTCCCTTCATTTTCCTTGAGATTACCGGGTACCATAATAGTTTATACTGCCTTGTGGAGTTTGAATTTTATATCGATTATGTGTGAAGAAAAATACGAGGTGCCAAAACTTTATTGCTTGGGTTGCCCATCCAACTGCCAATAGGCTCAAACCCAAGTATGGTTTGCTCTGACAATTGCAGGAGGACATCCCCTCGTTTATTGTGCAAATCTGGATGAGTAGATCCCATAAATTGCTCCCCTTTTTTTCTTAAGTTTTGTTGGCAATGTCCACTCACCTTTGTCGGAGTACCTTGTATTTTTTGCACATGCCATGGGACCTATTTTGGTGGATTTTCTTAAAATACCTCAAAATTTTGTATTAGGACTGTCACAACACATAGTTGCTGGTGACCATTGGTGAAATGATTATCCTGTGTAATATTTCAAATTTTTCACTTTTACAATATGACCTGCCGTACCATTTTAGAATTATGTACATTTTCCATGCTGAACCACCATATGTAATCTGAGAACCATAGCATTATATTTCTGTATTTGGTTGAGTGCCAATGTGCATGTTCTTCTGGTTTTGGAACTATAAATCAAATTCTCCTTGCATGTTTTGTAAGGAAATGGTGAACCTAGTTGTCATTCTATACTAAATGGCTCAGGTATCATTCATGTGTCAGGGCCCTATTGGTTATTTGGTTCAGCACACTGCAATCTGATCTTGGCATGTTTTTCACCTAAACAGGAGTTAACAAGGCAGAAGGCAGTGAATTACTTCCCTGGCCACAGAGGCTCACAGCACCACCACCTTGCCTGAAAGAGCTTGGAATCAGTGTTCTGTAACATGGGCACACATACCTCTTTCTGATGGCGACCTATTTGACTTTTGACCTTGAAATATTATTTGCAGGACATTTGGCATTCCAGAGTAATCCAGTACTGGAAGCACATGAAGTCTGAGATACAGAAGAATTCCTTTAGAAATATTATGGATATGAGTGCTAACCTTGGAGGATTTGCAGCATCTATGAAGAAAAAGGATGTCAGGTAATGAATGTATTCACGGAATCTGGAAAGCTGAGGGTTATATATGATCGTGGTTTAATGGGGCACTACCCATGATTGGTAAGATTTTTTGACACACGTCCCATCTATTCATTTAATTGTTTCATGGTGGAATTTTACTTTCAAAAAAAATTGTTTCATGGTGGAATTTGCATACCTAGAAATTAGAACTGTTACATTTATGTTGTCTTGTGGCATACAGATAACAGTTTGATTGCATGACTATAGTCTGCAATTAATTAGCCATAAATATAAATTATCAACTTGTTTTCTCACGGTTGTCCATATAAATTCATTTTCATGTGTCGAAAGGGGTGATATTATTTTGTTTGATTTCTAAGATACAACCATGTGAAATTAATCTGTGCAACTTGTTTTCTCATGGTTGTCCATATAAACATGGTTTTCAGAAATTGAGGTAGTTTGGCTGTCATATTTTAGAATTTAGAACATGTAGATGGAGTGTTTGAGCCTTGAGGCCATAGTTGTGTACATTAGAAAATTACCTGCATTGTTATTATCATTACACAAAAGCAAAAAAAATGAGGCCTCCTTAAAAAAAAAAGAAAGGAAAAAAAAAGGAGGAAAAACGTGAGGGACTATCAACCCGCATCTGATCCAGGTTCCCGGTTCTGTTGCTTGTTTCCATTTTTTTTTTTCTGTTTGAAAGACCTTTTCGTAAGATACTTCTTTCCATCTGTAACCTCTTCCATAGTTAACTTATGCTTGACATGGTGATAACCACTGGAAGAAATTTCTTTTGCATTGTCCTGTGTCTGCCTTACTTGCTGTTACATATGGCTGATGCTAATTTTCCTTATTTACTATGTTTAACTGAAGGTGTGAATCATTCTCGACATACCCACGCACCTACGACCTCCTTCACGCCTGGCTCCTATTTTTTGAGATAGTGAAGCAGAGATGTAGCCTGGAGGATCTTGTGATTGAGATGGACCACATCCGCCTTATGGGTTCGCCATCATCAGAGACAAAGCTGCTGTCATAAACTAGAAGGTTCTACCTGCGCTAAGGTGGGATGATTGGGCATTTGAGGTGACGAAAGAGTCTCGATCATGGGGAAAAGCTCTGGAATCAGTGTTGCAAGATCCGTCGTAGGAGCAGTAGCTCACGTTTTGATCCTAGTTGTAGTTAACTGTACATTAGCATCAGCATCAGATGCAAGCTTCAACTTCAATCGTCAATATACATAGGCAATGGGGTTTTCATTTTTTTTTCCGACGCTCTGCTTTGCTCACTTATATAAGTGATGAAAAGCCTTTGCCCCTATGGCAGAGGTACTGCACCATCAACTGATACTTGTCGATGCTAGAAAAAAAGTGATACGTGTGGTCGAATGACTACTGCACCAACAACTAAAGCCGTCAGATGTTTGAAAAATACACTACAGTACCAATTTGGAAGTAGAAGAAATTCAGCATAAATCAGTACCAGTGCAGGCTCAACCCGTCGTGAACTGTGAAACACCTGATGTACCGTCTTCCAGTTCCAGGTGTTTCGCAGTGCACAGCTGGATTCGATCATCAGACGAAAATAATGATATGATTTCCTTCATCGATCATTATTACTGTACTCCAGACGGTACATCAGGTGACTAGCTTGTGCACTGCGGGCTGGATCGTGACCCTCAGTTGATCGGCCGTTTCCAGCTAGAATCAGATTGCTCTTCACCGGAGGTTTTGCCGATAAAGCCGTCGGCGTACTGTTTTGCCGATGGGGAGTGGGTACCTGCCGACGGACGTCAAGAGCGCCGGCGTCCATCAGCAACATTCAGCTCATCGATCAAGAGCGCCGCGTCCACCAATGTGGACGGCCAGAAAAATAGTAGCATACAAACAATGATTAAAATATGTGTTGAAAAATTGTTTACTAGCCAAGTAAACAGGGTTCAGGCTCAACAATACAACTCAGCACAAGTAGACCATGCAAGATACCCATTTCTAGTGCATGAGCAAACAACAAACCCTAAGGATAGGGCACTGGATCAGGAGACAAGATAGACACCTTCACTAGTATGCAAGCCATCTCAAGCACAACCTGTCGACTGACACAGCCATGCTGACTAGTATCAATCTCGCAATAATGATCAGCTTCAGAGCCTTCTTGACCTACCTTAAACTCCAAATACATTATAGTATCATCTGGGACGGCAACCACAAATCTTTTTTGTGCCTAACTCTGCAATGTCACCATTAAAAAGTTGAATTTCTCCATACTCCTCTAAAGCAGAAACAAGAGATAGGTTGAAAGCACTGTTGAATTCTGGTGTGTCGACTTCTATTACGGCTTCCTTTCCATACTGTATATGTGCAAAACGCATGTCAACTGCGCCGCCATGACAACCACTAAAGCGACGTGTATAACTGGTCACGTATTCGTGGTTGTGAAAGAATGCTACTCCATCAATCAGCTGGAGGTCATCTTCCTCTTTATCTCCAGTCTTGATCCTCATGTCAAACTCCATTAGAACTTCCGCAAAAATCACAATGCCTCTCGTTGGGCGGTCATCTCAATGAGTTTACCCTGTGAAATTATAATTGTTTAGCAGCTCTACATGGAGAAAATATGAAATATCTGGAGGTAAATGCAATCCTCAAAAACCACGACAATAGATCCCAAACAAATGCTAGCAGAGATTCTAATTTCACAAACACTATAACAAAATAACTTAAGTTTTCCTAAATTGGTGCCTTCATCACTCAGCTTTGCTAATGCCAATCATCATTAGAGTTTTAAGTATACTGATGAAGTATGAGAAATGTTGGTTCCATAGTGCTTGGGTATTTTTAGGGGGAAATTGATTTTGTATGGTTATATGTAGATTTATCAGCATGTTTTGTATTATCATATTCAGGCTTATTGATAAGTTTTGTATTAGCATTCCATTATTCAATAAATTACACAATTATTATACAATCTGAATCTGCTGTATTCTGTTATTCTAGCACCCTCTTGCATCCTGTAATGGCGATGGATCTGCCAACTGAAATCTCACTTACCAGCCAACCAAAAGTCATCCCAATGTGTCTATTCTCGCTATTCCTGCCCCTAAAATTCCACCATCTACCAGCCAACCAAGTGGTGTCATTGTTTCTCCCACTAACACTTATCTTGACAACCCAATTCCAACGTTTACGTTTAAGCATGTTGGTGTCAATGAAGAGGTGTATGGTAAAGAAGTCAGGAGGAGGACAACGACGGTGATTGATTTTTTTTTTTTTTTTTTTTGGGGGGTGGGGGGGGGGGGGCTAGGGAGAGGATGGTTCTTGTGAAGATGAAAATATTGACAACCAGGATGATGATAATTGGGTTGCAAAGTACCATACTACCAGCTGACATACCTACCTCAGCATGCTATTAAGTGGCCAGAAATGCATTTCTTTAGTTTCTACCAAACTACCAAAATGTGGTTTCCACCACATAATTTGCCAAATTTCATCCCATCCCTACTTTCAGACACTGTCACACTACCAACAAAAATTGCAGATAAGTTACAGATGTGCACCTTTTTGTACCGTGAGAGGATTATCTCGGCTACGGTTGAAAACATAATTAAGCCGTCCATCCAAAATCCCCTCGCTGCCAAGTATCCATACAACTGTATGGAGTCACTGTTCATAGGAGTTCTAGCCAACCTCATCAAACAAACCTGTATCATTTCATCTGACGGATGGCGCGTGCAATGTCCAGGATAAGGATAGCATGGGGAGAGCTTTGAAGACATGTATGACTCAAGTCAGCTTCACCATAGATATCAAGATTGCTAGTTAGTAAACCAAATAGACAAATGTTTTATATTGTATTAAACAAAATAGGGTGCTTTGTAGTTGCATATTTGTAGTTAGACTAAATAGACATGTTTTATATTCTATAAAACAGGCTACATCACTCTCTAAATGCAATTTATGATAGTTCTCTCATGAACTTTCACATAAGAAAAATTATGATAAGCCATTAGAGTATAGAGGAGAAATTTCAATATTTAGAGCACGAAATTTCCAGAGAGTCCATTGGAGACACACCAACAAGTGATTTATAAAGAGAATATTCATTGGATGGCTTACTTGAAACTTAGATATAGAGAATGAAGTTTATAAGGCTCTTTCTCAATTGGTCAACAAAAGCTAGTGCCAATTGTAATTAAACGCATTAACCTCATGATTTTATTTTATTATTAAAAATATATACCAATCAATTACCTGGATTGCAAATGTAGGAAAACAGAATTGGATCACTTACTCTCTCCCTACGGTCAGCAAGATTTATAGGACAACCACTTCCATAAAATCCCCAGTTTTTCTTGTATATAGCTCCATCACGGTGGGTACTCCTTCCCAGATTTCTCCTTCATACACCCTTTCATCAGTGCCCATAAAATTTATGTCATGGACAATTCCATCCGGCAATCTATCAGTGCCTGTGGCTTCACTGTCATGGATACACGTCGACTCTAATTTGTCTATTCCTTTAGTTGTCCCATAAAACTTGATCTGCTTGACGACCCTGCCATGATGGGCATTCAAATGGTTTTAAACAAATCTGTCAATGGCAAATAAAAGGAATAACTAGTCTCTACATCTGACAATGTCACAATTAAATAAAATCAAATAAGATCACCAAAGCAATCTCGTCAGGACTGAAAGGGTAGCCCTAACACTACGAAAACTAATAGATTTTGGCCAAGATATGAGGCTCAACAACAAGGGACATGGTTTTAACCACAGAAAAAAAAATCGATAGCCTAGACAATACGATAACTAATGGATTATAGACAGATCGATACGTAGTAAGAAAAGGAAGGCAAATTAGAACATACCGGCAGAGGCCACCCAGTACTTTAGCAGTCAGATCTGGCGCTGCAAGATTGAATGGATAATCACGAGGCCGAAGCGCTGGAGGATTCCAACGGGGCGACCCAAAAGCTAAAGGGGCGGCGCGAGAATGCATCAAGCATCGTAGTGACCACTCGGAGATTCTCTGCATCCCAACTGAATAGAATAGCTGGCCTGATTGAGCGGCTGCCGACTGACTATTCGCACAGGCGGCGGGGTGGGGGATAGAGGGGAACGAGCCTTTCACGACTTCTCTCCTTTTTATAGCGTTTGAGAATAGCGTTCAGGTGTATTCATCCACCGCACAAACTCGCCGCGAAAAGCAAAGCATCCAGAACCTTCCCGACCAAGCGGAAGCGGGAGAGATCGCTCACCTGCATGTTCCCGTGCACCCGCACGTCCTGGGCCGCCTCCGCGCAGCCGCTCCCACCGGCGTCGCCCACCTTCATCGCGGCCAAGGCCGCCGCCGCCGCCTCCTCCTCCTCCGGGGACATCTTCTGGAGCCGAACAGAGACGGCGGCTAGAAGCGGGAGAAGGAAGGTGACGAACGAAACCCTAAGAGCGCGCGAGCGATCGAGCTCTCTCTCTCGCTCGCTTCACGGCTTCCCTTGGCGGGCGGGGCGTTCCCCTTCTCCCCTGTTTTCTCCCTCGAGCTCTTTTCCCCTTTCCCGTTGGCGAAATATTTGGGGAGATTCGGAATCCCAACGGCCAAGACGGGAAAACTGGCGCACAAGTGACCTCTGCTTTTTCGAGTACACAAGGAAATGGCACGACCGACTTCCATCGCAAGTAGAAAAAAAAAAAAAAAAACAATTCTTGGGAAGTGGCAACGTGGCAAGCATCCGTTACATTTACCTTCTTTTTTCGCCAAAGGGCTATTGCTAATACGTGATTTTACATTGAATATTGAATATTATATTATATATATACCTTGAAAATGATTTTAAACTGTTCTATATAAAAAGGATTTAGTAATACTACAATACAAGCTTATCGTTGTGCGCTGCCTATTGTAAGTATGTAGTCCATAGAGGAAATTATGTCTTGAGAATGGGGGCAAATTAGTTTGTTTGGTATTTCTTTCTCATTGTACAGTAATTAAATATGTGACGTCCGTATATTTGATTGTTCATTGTCAGATGAGCTAGTCCAAATTACGTAAACATGCTTTCGTTTTATAGAACTATATCCTCTAATCTTATCTGACGCTCTCCTTGGGTTTGAACTTTGAAGGTCCATTAGAGCACTCACAATGCAAACTCTACCGTAGTTTCTATCCTCATTTATTACTTCCTCTATTTATTGCTTTTTGCTGATGTGACGTTGTATTTATTGATGAGAGAGAAAAACACAAAAAATCAAGTTTTCACGTGAACCAAGACAATATGTGAGAGTGACAAGTGGGTCGTGGTGATATCATGATAGAAAAATGCATTGTGGAAGATACTTTCTTCATACAATGTCTAAAACTATACAAATCATGATAGTTTCTAGCATTGTGAGTGCCAAGGTATTCTTAGGGGGCTCTAACATCTTCGTGTAAATGCATCTGCAAATAAATTTCGTACACCCATTTCAATATAAATGTCCTTGCGTCCATTGACATGCACTTTTTTAGTAGATGAATCAGTGAAATAGGAGTTAGGCTTACAGGTCAAGGGAGTTTTTACCTTGCTCCCTATGTGAACAGCCTCATAGTTTTGCTTGAGCGCGCATAAACAAATTATCGACATACCAAACATAAGATTGTCTTCTAATAGTATCCACATCGAGTCAAATTCTCATGGGTCATTGTTGGAAGTGTTGATGATTGATGGCATCACCTGAATATATTACCCATGTAGGAGTATTACATAGTCAATGGGGTTTTCATTTCTTCCTTTTTCTGTCTACTCTGACGCTACGCTTTGCTTATAAGTGAAAAACCTTTGCCCTTATGGCGTACAAACTATACCGTGCCTCGAGCAGAGCTGCAGAGGTACTGCACCAAATAACTGATACATGTCGATGCTAGAAAAAAAAACTGATAGGTAGCGCTGGTGCAGCCAGGCCAAGGCCAACAACCCGACCCGACCCGACCTGGCCTTAGGATAGAAAACTGATAGGTAGCGCTGGCGCAGCCAAGCCAAGGCTAATGAACGCGACCTCAACCCGACCCGACCCGACCTAGCCTTATGCCATTTGGAAGGTTTCATCTCTCGGTTTCCAAAACGTGACACGGGTCACCTCTTACATACTATTTCAGCATTTTGATGATGCATTACTCTTATGTCTAAACTCTAAAGCAATGTAAGTCCGAAGTATTCACATTTTCACACAAAATTCATCCACGGTGTCAAAACAAATATTAATAAATGTTTGAATGATACAAAAAAACCCAATAAAAACCAAAGATTTTTTAACTGAAAACCAATGAGCTTCTTTATACGTGACACTGGACCCAATAGGAAAAAAAAACAAAGCATTCTTTATCCGTGTATCATTGTTGTTGGTCGTCGCACGGATGGACAATTAGTTGGGCCACCTGGGCTGCTTGATCTCGTAGCCTGTGTCCCAACTCCCAAGGCCCAACTAGAGGCCGTATTCTTGGATTTCCTCATTCATTTTTCCAGCAAAAGCGCGGAGCAGTTTTGGCGGGAAACAAATTGATTCGCGCGCGGATGGCGCGGGAGTATGACGTGCCTGCATTTACCTGATTAGCTGGCTACGCTTTGCAAATTGAAAATACCCTAACTTGTGTAGTGTCTTTGAATTTTGTTTATTATATTATATATAGCCCCCCTAAAATTGGATTGTGTGTGGTTTTTTGATGTTTTCCATACACATTTGATCAACAAGTGCTAATTTGCTGATATACACACGACAAGATCTGAATTGCATATCTTTTTTTGCTCTGTGAAAATTAAAATTACCACATCATTGACAGGTTAACATATATAGGCCGTCCGGCCGCCGGCATATTTTTTCTATTTATTTATGTTATACGACGGCACCAGCGGCAGGATGGAAACGGAACATTCCTCCGTTCTCCGTCCCTCCTGCTGTGTGCGTACATGTTGGGCACCGGGCCGGCGGCTAGGTACAACAAGGCAGCAGGAGAGGACGACACGCTCGACTCAAGCTTGGATTTATTTTTTCTCAAATACACAAAAGATTTGTGCATCGTATTTAAGAGAAGAGTTTTACATCCACGCTTTCGCGCGTTCCTGGGAGTTAGATATTACATTGTGTGTCACTCTTAAACCTTTCCTTATGTATAAGCAGATCACTCACGTATTAGACAACATAGATTGCGCGCACCGGCACAGATCCGTGGATCGGCGGTGGCGCTCATGTGCAGGCGCCGCGTCGGACGCGAGACTACCAAGGGTGTGTGAGGTCCGGTAGAGCTCTCGAGCGACTTGAAGTCGCCGGCGTGTAGGATCGATGGAAGCCTAGAGGGGGTGAATAGGCTTAACCCCGATAATCGACTGTTAAAACTTAAGCACACTTTGTCGATTACACAGCGGGCGGCCGCCAGGTGAGTAGGGAGCGGCTGCTTGCAGCGCAAAGCCGACAGAGAGACGAAAACCGAAAAGGAACTTCTCTCGGCTGGTGGGCGCGGCACTGCCGCGTCTATGGGCGGCACTGCCGCGGGTCACTTCACAGAGGTGACCTCGAGGTGGAACAGGGAGCTTGCACTTGCTTGAAGATGATTCTCCTAGGTTCCTGCACACAAGTATCTCACAGAACACAAGCTATATCTGGCCGAAACCTTGTCACAAAGTAGATCGGGTCGAAGCCCTTTCTCACAAGACAAATATGCAACAAAAGTAAAGGGACAAGGTGACACAAGGATTTAACCCGTGGTTCACCGCGCCACACTTTGGGCTACGTCCACGTTGTTGAGGTTGCCACACAAGGCTTAGCTTGCCCACCGGCTTGCTTTTTCCCTCGTTCACAAGTCTAGGGAGTTAACCCTAGAGATGTGGGGTAATGTATTCTTTGTAGATCGAGGTTACAAACCTCCCAAGGCTGCCACACTAAGGGGGCAAGCTCAAGGGCGACGCCTAGCCGTCTAGGAGCAAGCTCCAAGAGTAAAGAACCCTAGGGTTCCGGCCAAACGTGAACCAAATGCTCTTTTGAGTGGGGAAGTCGTAGATCCGGTCTCCAATCGAAGTTTCTGTTGTTTCCCTCAAGAATCCCGGGTGGGAAGTGAGAGATTGAGTGGGGAGCTCAAGGTGCTTCAATGGAGGTGAGAGAGAGAGCAAAAGATGGTCTCCCGGGCCGTTCGGTCGGGAGGAAGAAGAAAGTGAGCTGGTAACCGTTGGGGAGGGGTAGAATGGGTATTTATACCCCACGAACCCAACGGTGCGATTAAGTGTGGCGCGCCAAGATCGACACGCGGCATCGCATGCCCGGCGTAGGCGCGCTGAGGCACCATTGCATGGCACCGCCGCGCCACCGACGCCAGGTGTGAGGTGAAACACGGTGATTTCTTTCGGGTCGGTCGGCTTGAGTTGTGTGTGGTGTAATGCGGATTTGATGTTTAGAGCACTTGGTCCACAGATACCCGAGAATCCTATGATCCCTCTTAATAGTGCGGCATTTCCTAAACTCAAGATTCAAAATATAAAATGATTTAAATGCCTTGATCCGGAAACACCATCATCTAGCTTATTTGGTACCTTTGGACCTGTTCACCAACTCCATATTTTACTCCCTGCATGTCATCTTCGTAAATCTCATTAGTCCCCTAATTCGGTGGTCATCAACGCCAAAACCCACTTAGAGCTTGATTGCACTTACACAGCGGGGTCGTCGCTGAACATGGCCTCGTACTCTAACTTGGCCACCGCCGTCGTTTTCCTCTGAAGCCGTCATAAGAAGAGGGCTTCCCCTCACGGGCAACCGGGACGTTCGCGGACGGTTGGCGCCCGCTATATCGGCGCTCTCCCGAGGGGAGCCGGACGAGTGGTCGTAGACCTTGGTCCGCATCGGGGTGCGGCGGCCTTCTTGAGTACTCCGCGGGCGAACCCCTCGATCGTCCGGAAAGGCCGCAACCTCGCGTCGGCATCACACGGCGTGTCCCGATTCATCCTTGTATGTAGGCACGGGGAAACCCAGTGGCGGCGAGCAGCATCCGTCGTTATCGCCCAGCGCACCACACTCCTGAGTGGCGGTCACTGCCAACACGGGGAGCTCAACCACTTGATCACCAACTTGGTTAATTAATTAAACGAGAGACTAATCATGATTAGCGACCAACTTGGTGATCAAGTAATATTAATGCAACACAAGGTGGTGAGTGTTTAGGTCTTTCTTAATTCGTTTAGTGGGACCCATGGTCTTTTTGTTAATTAGTAGATAGAATCGGCTGGGTGTTTTGGATCCAGGTGGTGCAGGTGTATATGGACATGGTCCACGCATGCGTCTGATGGACAGCACACAGCACAGGAGTTGTGTTAGAATAGACGTTTTTGCCCTTGGGAACCTTCTGGCATGTTGAGGCGTAAATAACAGATAACTCCTCAGCTTTTCCATATATGAAGTTTAACTTTTCTTCCTCGGTTCTTGTCAAGTTTAAAATGTGGCAAACGAACTAGCCAGCAGTCCACAAGATTTTTTTTCGGTATCTTTGTTTCAGATCGATCGGCTAGGTTGAGAACTGGGTTTGCCTTAATTGCATATGTGTTAGTTAGTTGTCACGACCGACCTCCATATCAACACGTACCCAAACATAAAATCATATGTAGTCACTTGAAGAATAATTAATACTAGTGCGTATGGACAATGTTATATATGCAAAAACCCCCCAACAATCAAATTCGATTATGAAACGTGGTTTGTTTTGTAAAGCTAGTATTCAATTTGAACGTTAGTCATCCAGACTTGTGAAATATACACGCGTACGGTACGGTACGTGCCAGTTTGAATCAAACGGTTCGAACAGTGGCCACACGTACGGCTACATGGAAGCATGGCCACAGGCCCGGCCGGGGCTGGCAGCAGGCGCTGTCCGGTCGGGGCTGGCAGCAGGCGCTGTCCGGTCGGGGGCTCTGCATGCCGGCCGGGCAGGGCAGCAGCACGGACTCGGCGTGGCGCCTGGGCCAAAAAAGAGCTCCGTGGTGCTGGGGAAAGCAGGCGATTGGAATGGAATGGCAAAAGCACACAGCGCAGCAAGCAGCACCCTCGATCTCGATCGTCTCAAGGCGTCTCGAGCAAGTCGACACGACATGCCAATGCGTCATCGGTGAAGATCATTTATCAGCTTAAAACTCCTATAAAGCCAAGACCCACTACCTAGCTAATTATCCTTGTGCCACGTCATCCGCTTCTTCCATGTCATTACACCACTACTAGCGGAGCTGCATTAAATCAACAAGCTCCTCAGTGCATCCCTCTCACAAGATTAATTCTTGCTCCTGCCACAGGCTCACCGCTATATTACCTCTAATCGCTGGTGCAAGAATCCATCCACAAGCTGATCCGATGGCTGCTGCTATATATCTCGATCAATATGCAAGCATCGGGGAAGAAAGAGAAAAGTCGAGAACGGGAGAATTTGTGTAGGTGAGTTTGCTTCGCATTGATTGTGAAAGAGACAAAAGTTCTCATGACCATGCGTTTTTAACTGCTTGCCAGAGTGCAATCGCTAATTTGGATTTAGGAGATTCCCGGGTAAAAACAACCTACACAAAACAACGACTAGCCATATAAAATGAAGAAAATGACAATTATGTACACGTCATCTTCTTCTTTGCAATAGTACGTCTTTACCATTTCGCTTTATGCACAAGCATAGATGTAATATATAGATATGAAAGTCATTTCTAATTCGGTTGTGTAGAAATGTAGAAAACTTATCTCCAACTCCCACGGCAATGTGAGGGAATCAAACTAGTTAATAATAATAATAATTTCTAATAATAATAATAATAATAATAATAATAATAATAATAATGCATTTTTATAGTACATAAGATCCCTTGGGATGTACGGAGTAGTCACACACATCTATCACCATCAAATCTGTGGTGACGTCATCAGTCGTCACCAGCCTCTGCGTGCTAGCTCGAGCACCTCATCAACGTGCCAACG
This sequence comes from Hyparrhenia diplandra, assembly GCA_015847255.1. NCBI lineage: Eukaryota > Viridiplantae > Streptophyta > Magnoliopsida > Poales > Poaceae > Hyparrhenia > Hyparrhenia diplandra. Next base: position 40,161 of record JADLZK010001926.1, read on the forward strand.
AGGGACATGCATGTTGTCAAAAGAAAAAAAAAAAAAAACGAGCGGCACGGCGTGGGTGCGGTGCAAAACGTGCAACACGCCTGCACCAACGGCACGAGCTGGTTGGATTGTTTGGGAACAGGGCCAGGTAGGAGTACAAGGTAGCACGAGGAAATGGAAGTGGTGCCTGTTGTGCCACATGTCGTCTCCACCAGCCCGGCTAGCAGTGTGACGCCAGCAGATTCCCCGCGCGAGGCGGGAGCTCCACGTGGGTTCTCCAGTTCGTGTTCACGCGCGACCAGTGGAAAAGGATTTTTCTATCATGGAGTATCCCTTTGCTTGCTGGTGGTTCATTCTCGCTGAAAAGAAGCACACTACTCGTTCTTGGAGTTGGAGGACGTACTACTACGATTCTATCTTCCAAACGAATTCACTTGGCGTTTGATCGATTTACCACGTTTATCGTACACAGACAACAAATTTTTTTGGCTTATTTTCAGTCCGGCCTTTTATTTATGGGATGATGAGTAGTAATGTTGCCCACGTGTGCGGTGGAAACCGAGCTCGATTGGTCGATCGGAAAACTAAGACTGTCCCACAGTGTCCCCGGTGATTGAAAAAGAATCTAAACCTATCACATGGCACCGGTGCTTGAGTTCACTTCTCTTCCCCAAATTTTCCCCATCGCAATCCCCCAAGCGCACGCATCGAGTCGACCGTGAGCGGCGGAAGGGGGAACCCAACCGACAATGGAGTCCACGGCGACGACGGCACCCGTCACCCACGAGATTGTGCGACTGCCTAACGACCTCCTCCTATCGACATCGCTGGCCCGGGCGGGGCCGTTGGGCGCCTACCGTGCCGCCCAAGGAGGCCTGGTCTAGCCTCGCGGGCCTCCAGGCCCCAGCAGCGCCGCGTTTGTGCCCACCGTAGCCGTCAAATGCTCGCGGACCCACCGTCCAAGCTCGCGTCCACCACAGCCGTCGAGTGCTCAACGGAGCCGCATGGGCCTCCATGTCCCTGTGGCTGACGTAGAAGATCTGCTTCAACGAGCGTGGGTCTGCCTCATCCACCTCCTCAATTGCGCCACCGTCGCTCTTTCCCCACACGGGACCCACCCCTGGCGAGCTCGCCTGGAATAGCATTGTTTAAGTTTCAAGCAACAGTTCACCTACAGTGCCAATTTTTTTTAAAAACCGAGGCACCACTCATAATGTGGGCACCGGTAAAACCACACATTAGGCTGTCTCCAACAAATAAGGCAAATGGCGACATGTACAAACATAAAACAACTCGTGAACACTTGTTTTACCTCCCGAAAGCAAGGTCCAACAGAAGAGGCAATTGCGGAAGCTAGTTTGGGTGGGAGGAGAGAGAAAACCCAAATATAGCTACGTGTCTCTAGCTTCTCAACCCATTTCTGCCGCCGTCGGCGTGGTGGGCCCCTAGGTGACGAGAAGGAAGGGAGGAAGCGGGCTTTCGCCCCACCCCGCTGGTGAGGGCGCTACCAAGTTCCATCGGCGAGCACGCGCCTGGCGGAAGCTCCGCTGGCCAGCCGCCGCCCGGCGAACGTCGCGGGCTCCGACCCACCCGCCGCCGACGGAGCGTTGTCGAGCTCCACCCCACCCGGCCACCGCGGCGCCACGGGCTCCACACCGATCTACCTCCTCGCGCGGCGAGCTCCGCCCGCCCGGCGCCGGCGGCGGGCGCCACCATCGTCGTCGAGGAGGAGGAAGAGAGGGACGGGCGGCTCCCTGGCGGAGGGAGAAAGTGACGTTTTTTTATTCAAGGCACGGGTTTTTGGGTTGACCGTTGGAGAGGGTGAGTTTTGGGTGGTTCATCTTTCTACCGTGCATCACCGATTATTTGGAATGGATCTCCAATTTGGCTACATGCTGTTGGAGACCGTGTTGCCCCTTGTGGCTAGGCTAACATTCCTCCTCTCATCCGTACGTCGATCGTCGCCCTGTGTACAGTGAACATCTAGCCTGGTTAGAGCGAGCGTGTCACGTTAAGTACGGACACAGCACAAACCCGTCCCAGAATTCCCGCCGTCCGTATGACACCCACCACACGACATGGTGCACAGCACCAGCCGTTTGACGTAGAGTACTGTACACTAGCGACGCCATAGTATTCCTCAACGGGCGCCTCCAGCCCGTGGGATCCGCCGGCCGGTCCCTAGACACGACGACCCACGTCACGGTGCCAAGCGTACAGTCGTGGTTTGCATGCCCTTCAAATTGACCACCACGGACATGCATAGACTATCTCCAGAACCCAAACACACAAAATTCCCCTCCAACACAAGACCAAGAGTAGAGAGGCATTTTGCATAGGACGCAAGAAGCAACGCAAATAAGCGTCTCCCCAAATGGACGAGGCATCTCTGGCGCGGAAGACGTGTAGCGGGCCCGTATAGCGGTATAGCGGCATCGGGGAGGAGTGCCGCCCCGCTGGCAGGGTGAGTCCGTGGCGGAGCACGGCTGCCGTAGTTCACGCCGCTCCAAGTTCCCTCGTGCCAATAAGCACCACCGCCGCCTTCCCCTACCTCAACTCAGTCGCTCCACCTTCGAGGCTCCGATTCATCGCGGGGGCGCTGGAGGCCGGCCACGCGGAGGCTTCACGAGGCCACAGGGTTGCCGCCGGAGAGCTGCTCGGACCGTGAGGACTGCCGCAGCCGCATAGGGGAGCCCCGTCGTCGTCGATGCTCGGGCCAGCGGCGACGCGAGGTCACTGGTGCGTGCTACTGGGCCATGTGCGCTAGGGCTGCCTGCCCAGCCAAGAGTAATCGGCGTGCAAGCGTCGTGAAGCTGCGGTTCGCTGCCGCGCCGGAGTCGAAGCTCTAGCTACCTGTTGTCGGCACGAGCTACTCACCTGGATCATCAACGTGCCAACGAGCGACATGCATGTTGTCAAAAAGAGAGAGAGAAAAAAAGAGCGGCACGGCGTGGGTCAGTGGGTGCGGTGCAAAACGTGTAGCACGCCTGCACCAACGGCACGAGCTGGTTGGGTTGTTTGGGAACAGGGCCAGGTACAAGGCAGCACGAGGAAATGCCTGTTGTGGCTACCGTGCCAGATGTCGTCTCCACCAGCCCGGTGACGCCAGCAGAGTCCTCGCGCGAGGAGCTCAACGTGGGTCCGTCAGTTCCCATTTGGCCATGGGAGGAAAAAGTACTATCCCTTTGCTGGCTGGTGGTTTGAATCTCGCTGAAAAAGAAGCACACTATTCGTTGGAGTTGGAGGACATACGATTCTATCTTCCAAACGAATTCATCGTGTTTATCTATCGTACACAAACAACAAATTGTATTAATTATTTTTGGCTTATTTTCAGTCCGACCTCTTTATTTATGGGATGATGAGTAGTAATGCTTCCCACGGGTGCAATGTAAACCGAGCTCGATCCGAGTCGATCGGAAAACTAACACTGTCCACAATGTCATCGGTGTCGAAAAGAATCTAAACCTATCAGATGGCACCGGTGCTTCAGTTCCTTGAATCCCACATCGTGGTCACTCGTACCTTATCTGATTATGGACCCCACACATAATAGTCGGGAACTTCTTTCCCAAAATTTCCCCATCCCAATCCCCAAGCGCCCTCATCTAATCGACCATGAGCGCGCGGAAAGGGGAACCCAACCGACGATGGAGTCCACGGCGACGGCGGCACCGCCACCCGTGAGATCGCACCACTGCCAGACAACCTCGGTGGCCCGGATGGGGCCATTGGACGCCTACCGCGCCGCCCAGGGAGGCCTAATCCAGCCGCCCGGCGGCAGCGGCCCTCCGCTTCCCCAAGAGCGCCACGTCCGTGCCACCGCAGCCCATCGAATGCTCACGAGCCCACCGGGTCCTAGGTCACGGTCCGAGTGTTCGCAGAGCCGCCTCCATGTCCCCGTGGCTGGCGTAGAAGATATGCTTCGGCGAGTGCGGGTCCGCCTCATCCACCTCCTCAATTGCGCCACCGCCGCTCTTTCCCCGCACGGGACCCACCCGTGGCGAGTTCGCTTGGAATAGCATTGTTTAAGTTTCAAGAACCCGTTCAGCTGGGGTGCCATTTTTTTTTAAAAAAAAAACTAAGGCACTGCTCATAACATGAGCATCGGTGCTGAAAACCCCCCCTCTCTCTCCTGTTTTGAGCGCAGGTGAAACCACACATCTAGGTGGAAGTTGTATGTGCAATGGATATCCTCTAGTTCAAAAAATGAATTAGAAAGAGATGGCCCCCCACCAAAATTTGAATTTCTAAGTGATTTGTCAAAATCCATAGATGTCCAAATTAGATAGCTTACACCTATGACCACACATTATGGCTAGTCTAACACTCCTCCTCCTCCTCCTCTCATCCATACGTGATCGTCCCCGCTGTGTACAGTGCACAACAACAGCTAGGCTAGGCTGGTTAGAGCGAGCGCGTCACGTCAAGTACGGCCACAGCACAAACCCGTCCCAGAATTCCCTCCGCGACACGACCCCCATGGTGCACAGCACCAGCCGTTTGGCGTACTGTACACTGGTGACGCCATATTATTCCTCACTCTCGGAATCGCGCGCGCGGCGCGGCGCGCCGATCGACGAGCACCTCCTGCCCATGGGATCCGCGGCGCCGGCCGGTCCCTACACACGACGACCCACGTCCACGGTGCCAAGCGTAGTACTCTTCAAATGTGTGCTCTTCAAATTGCTTTGCGTGCTCTTCAAATTGGTTTGTCCACGGACCAGCACGCACATGCACATGTTTTAGTGTATAAAAGAAGGGTGCACACACATGACACACCGGCACGTTAATTCTTCACAAAGTTAGTACATGCATGCATATACCTACTGAGGCTTTCGATTAGTCTCTGTAACCCAACCCACTCCACATTTGCGACACGTGTACGTACGTTTATTTAGAAAATGTACATTTCCAGCGCGGACGTGACAACGGTAAACAAGCATAAAAACTCGTTCTTACTGTTTCTTTTAAAAAAGCATAAGCAATGCTAGTTGAGTTTGAACTTAGTTCTTAATTGAATTTGATCTGCTTCCAATTCGGGCATTCAATTAATATCGGGCAACAATTCACTTCCAAAACTTTTCGTCCGCACCAAATCCTCCCGCGCTCGGCATCCAGTTCACGCGCGCGCTGCTTCTCCCCCATGGACCCCACTCGACGAGACGTCATGGTGGCAGCCTGAACGTGATCAGGCAGCCTTGCTTTCCTTCCTGACCAAGCCTTGTTACAAGTTTCACACAAACAACAACTAGTGCAAGGGGAAGGAAATGGGCTTGCAAAAAGGCCGATCACGCCGAGCGAACTGTTGCCCTCCGTGTTGCCAAGAATTACCTCTCCTGCCATTCCATCCCACCAACTCACAAGGGAAGAGAAGAGAAGAGAAGCAAATCACCCCCTTCCTCCAACCGCTCTGTCTGTCTGTCTCTCGCGTTTCAACTTCAATTCAACAGGAGAGAGGGAGAGAGCCGCACGCTGCAGCGTGCTCTCCATCCTGCTGCCGCCATGGCGAGAGCTTGGATGTTCCTCGCTCGGGTCATCCGCGTCGCGCAGGCGCAGGCGCAGGCCCAGGCCCAGCACGGCGGGGGCGAGGAGGCGCTCCATGTCGCGGGGAGGAGGCGCACCACGTCGCGGGGAGGAGGCGCAGGCGCAGCACGCCGTCGGGGAGGAGGCGCACCACGTCGCGGGGGAGGAGGCGCAGGCGCAGCACGCCGTCGGGGGGAGGCGCAGCACGCCGTCGGGGAGGAGGCGCACCACGACGCGGCCGCAGAGGCCTGGTACGCCGCCGCGGTGGCAGAGGCCTTGCACGCCGCCGCGGTGGTAGCAGCCGTGCACGCCGCGCGGACGGAGTTGGAGCGGCTCGTCGAGCGCGTGGACGCGGCGGCTGCCGATGGACAACTTGGATGCTCCGGGGCTCATCATCTCCGTCGAGCCGCCGACGCGGGTCACCTCCATCACCACGCGCCTCGCCCTCCCCGCCGACCTGCGCCTGGACGCGTACCCCTACGTCATCGCCACCGGGCCGTTCTGCCTTCTCGCGCGCTTCGCCACGGCGCCCCACATCGGCGCCGACTTCGCCATGAAGCTCCCAGGCGGAACGCGCTCCCCGCACCAACTCGTCCTGCTCCGCTACTTCAGGAGGCTTGATGGCGAGATGGCGGCGACCGCTGTGCGCGTACCCGCCCGCCCTCGCTTCCCGCCCGTCCCCGCCTTCCAGAACCTCGACAGCGTCGGGCTTGTCTGCGACGGCTACGCCAACCGACGCACCTACAACTTCAGAATCGCCGAGCTCGTCGTGGACACGGGAAGCAATCCAAAGCTTGAACTCGCCATCTTCAGATCCGACACGTGGCAGTGGTTCACAACACCAGCACCACTGAGTTCCCCTCTGAAGGACTGGGATCGCTCCCGGCGGTGGGTGCCCCACGGCGCTGTTGCCATCGAGAGCAGTGTCGTGTGGTTCGACCTGTCATGGGGACTACTGTGCTGCGATGTCCAACGAGAGCCGGCCAACCTTGAGGTCCAGTTCTACCGCCTACCCCGCGCTCATGTTCTCCCGAAGGGCAGAGCCACCGAGGACATCCACACGAGACGCTGCATCACACTGAGCGGGGGCATGCTACGATTCGTCGAGATCATCCCCGGCGAAGCAGCGAGAGTGTGTATGTGGACGCTGCTTTGGGATGGATGGCTATGGATAGCCAACTCCAGCGTGACATTTGAGCAGATCTGGAGCTACGAGAGCTACGCTGCGACCGGGTTGCCACGGGAGATTCCTGCTCTCGCGGGGTCTGCCCTGACAACCCTGATGTCATCTACTTCGACCTACGGCGCCGCCTCTTCGGTGTCAACATCTCTACGCGCCGAGTCACACAGCACGAGGCTGACGAGCACGAGCTCGTGAATGTGCCTCCTCGCCGTGGGGTGGACCTGCAGCCACAGACGGGCTCCAGCCGATTCCTGCTGACTTGGGACCTGCAGCGCGAAGGTAGTAGAGGTATGAACTCTGTTGACCAGTTTTAGTTTCTACTTCCTATTACAGTGACAAGTAACTTTGGGTGTGTTTAGATCCCAAAAATTGACACGGTAAAGACTTTTTGTTTGTTTGTGATAAATTGTATCCTATCCTATCACACGGTAGGACGTTTATTCCACATCATCCACAATACGCACTCTAGTTGCCAACTTGGTATGAGCCCAAAATAGCCTTGCCACAGTGCAATCTGTAAGTACATGTTTGATTGATTCCTTAGGATCACTGCACACTTCACAAAATTGTATTTGCTCGATATGTCTCTTGTACAGAATTTGTCTTGTTCGTAAGAATGCATTTAGAACTCGCCACCCAAAAAACTTGCACTTTGGGTGGAACATCTAATTTCCAGATTTTCTTCCAAACACCTTCATCAGATGAGCCTGGCTGTTGGGAAAAAACATTCTCAAACTTCAGTTTATGCATAAGCTTATATGCTGATCGGACTGAGTATATCCCAGTTCGTTCTAGTTCCCAGGCCCAAAAATCTGAATCACCTCGTCCTAGCGGCTGCCAAAGAATAGCAGCAGCATCAATCCGTAGGAGTGGAGCCCAAATTAAAGTCTCATTCCATGATCCATCTTCCTGTAGAAATTTAGAAACTAAAATTGGGGCTGGGTGTACCTCTTCTCTAGGAGTGATCGGTCGTGCTCCAAAGTGATCCACAATCCACCGGTCATCCCAATTGTTAGTGGTTTCACCATTCACCACTCGTCGAATCAACCCATGTTGAAGAGGTTTCTGTCCTGCTAGAATAGTCTGCCAGGTAGCACTGGCATGTTTCTTTCTAGTAGCTCTCATGAAATTAGTATCATGGAAGTATCACCCTTTGAGCACCCTTGCACACAATGAGTCTGGTCTTGTGATTAGACGCCAACCCTGTTTTCCAAACATCGCTAGGTTGAAAGGCATTCAGCTCCCAAAAACGTCTTAAGCACTGAACCAAAAACATTCAGCTCCCAGTTGCGCAGCGAATTCTGCACTCCATGTAGCCGATTCTGCATCTCTCCAACCCCATCACTAGTTCATTTCTAATAGTGGCCAACGTCTTACGCACTGAACCAAAAACATTCAGCTCCCAGTTGCGCAGCGAATTCTGCACTCCATGTAGCCGATTCTGCATCTCTCCAAGCCCCCCATCTCCGGCCTGCGGTCATGCATCACGGATTAGAGCCATATAGCTTGGGTCTCGTGCCACATATTTTCATAACGGAAGTTCCTTTTCCTGCGTCTTGTATTCAGAGAATGCTCCAAACATTCGATCACCAATGCACAGTGGTCTGAGGTTGTAGTTTGAACATGCCAAACCTTGACTTCTCTGAACAAATTCAGAAATGAGTCAGTGGCCAAGCCTATGTCCAATCTCACTTTTATGTTGCGGTCAGCGTCTTTGCGCGATTGTCCCATGTTAGTATTACTTTTGCTAAGCACATTGTGTTATCCTGAGGTACCACCTTTTTTTATTTCAAACAAGCTGAATTCCCTGATTTAGGAGGGAGGTTTGGTTGGTTATCAACACTGACGAAAAATTTGTGTGCCTTGTGTTGCGTACTGTCATCGTTATCTAACTAACATTTATTCTCTGAAGCAGGACGCGTTTTGGGGCGTGTGTTACCGGGCTTTCAGGATGATGGTTTTCCTGACGATCCCAAAGACGGAAAGCCGCAGGATCCCAAGGGCAAGGGCAAATCCAAGGCGACTGATGACCAGCACAAGTCATCGTCCGCAAGCAGCAGTAGGCCGAGCAAAGCCATCAGAATCAAAGAGCCAGGCCACTAAGAGCAAAGGGTCGAAGGGATATGAACTCCCCCGTGTATTGCTTGTCCTGTCGCTGCCCTTGTTCTAGAAGTTGTGGTTTAACGTGATGGATATGGACTACTTGGAACAATTTGCCTGGCTGACATAAACTTGTGGTTTAACGTGATGGATATGGTGGACTAGTTGGAACAATTTGCCTGGCTGCCATAATCTGCTTGGTGTTTTCTTTTTATTTTCTCTTTATTTCCGGCCTGACACCCTTCCTGTTTCATTGCAACACCAGCATTGTTCATCTTAGGGGATCATCTTATCCTCCCAACAAAATTTGCCTCGTATTCGATTTGCGACATTTTACACAAATTATATTAGCTACTGTGTGGCTCATTTGCACTCCTCTTTGTGACATGATTACGTGACCCATTCTCTTATTTCCGGCTGTTTCCGCCGTCGTCTTTCCACCGCTCGCCATCCCATCTCTCCAGAAGCTCCGCCTCTTCCTTGCGCTCATTTTGAGCCTAGTTGTGTAACCTATCGTCAATCGTATCGCCCGCACGACCCGTCTTCCCTAACCCTGGCCGGAGCGCCGCCGGAGCTCCGCCGCTGCCGTTCATCCATTCCGGTGAGTCTCACGTCCAGTCACTTAGTGTTTTCGTTCCTCCTTGGTTCCCTGGTCATGATAGACCCGCTACTTTCCGCAACCAACGCCTCGACGCGCCGGAACGCCGCTCGCCGCCGAGTCGCGCCGCCTCTGTCCGCCGGTCCGGCCTCACCGCCGGTCACTCTTTTCCGCCGCATCTTGACCCAAACAGCGACCGCCCCAGAACCTCAGTGAGCTGCTAGCCATGATAGTGCCTTCCTTTTTCACCTTGCATCATCACCGGGCGCCCGAACGCCGACGTCGCCGCCGCGCGTCGCGGACAGCGAGCTCCCCTGGGCGGGCCGACTGTGTGCTTGTTCATGGGCCAGCCTGCCAAGCACAGAGTATCAGGCCGACCACAGTGCCGGGCAGAATATGACCCGAAGGCCCTTTTGTTTTAAAATTTTGTTTTATTATTTATTTAAATGTGAATGGTACTCAAGTTTGTAAATTTCATGAAAATTCAAATTGGTCTCCAAACATTCTGAAACTTTTTGTGTAGCCTCTACAGGATGATTTATACATATAAAAAATATGAGATGTTGCAACTCAATAGTTCTTGCATGACTTAAAAATACATTCTTTAATTGAAAAATGTATCTTCTATGATTTTTAGTAATTATAAAAAATCATGAAATTTGTTTTTTACCACTGTTTGATGACATGACCTACCTTAATAAAAATTTTGGGGCATTTGGAGAAATTTGAATTATTTCTTAGTTATTAGTTAATTATTTAATTGCTAAATGACATGATTAGTGCTTAACAATATTTATTAGAAAATTAATATATTTTTTTATATGTTGTCACATGAAAATATTTATTATACCAAAATTGTAGTACTCAAAGAGATCTATATGTATGCGTAGTTTTGAGTTTTTACATTTGATATTGTAATGATGTTAAAAAAACATATTGTATCAACAACTTAATATATAGTTGAAGCCTCATACTATTTTTCGACATCTTAACAACTTCAAACAAAAAGATATTAATTTTTTTGATGTGACAAGCAGAGCTACACGATTATTATGGTGCTGAACTTTTATATAATTATTTTGAGCACCTTAACGCCGTTAAATGAAAAAACTTAAAACTAGAAAGTTGTATTATTATGGTCTTTGAACTTTTATATAACTGTTTTGAGCACCTTAACGACGTCAAATGAAAAAACTCAAAACTAGAAAATTGTAGATCTCGCCGAGAGCTACAATTTTCATATAAAAGTCATTTTCATCCACGCAAATTATCAAAAAAAGTTGTTGTCTCGATCATATTTTGCTTTCGGTTTTTCGAGATGAAGGTCCTTTTTGGTTTAGTTAGTGGGAAGGTGGCTAACTAAGGCAACTCTATTTTGACTCACTGAATGTGAGCTGAACTCTATTTGTATTGTAATGCAGCCTCAGTTGGCTATGTATTACATTTGATGTTCTCAGGCTTTTCTCTTGTCCTCTTTGCATGATATCATTTTTGTTTGCCTTTATGCCTATGATGCAACTTCTGTTTTTCTCTATGCCTATGATGAGACAAATGCTAAATGATCATAGACTTGTGAGGTACTGGGCATATGCTAAATTTTTGTCCTATAACCCTTGTTTTCATGATTGTCATCGAACCGTGGCTGACGTCCATGCCCAATGCAATTATTATCATAAAAGATGACTTGATGGTTGGGCTAGATGACAATCATGGTTTCATGGCCTCCATGATTTATGTTACCAGTTTGGCTGCCTAGCTATGTTCCTTATGCTCCAAGTGTAAAGATAAAATGAAATGGCGATGAAATCTGAGGCAAACCATTACTTTTCATACTTGTTCTCAAAAACTCACAACATCTACTTTGTTCTTTTTGTTCCAATGGCATAGATGGCTTGGTATGTTGTCTACCAAGACAAGGTTCCTGAGGTGTATGAAACCTAGGCACAATGCAATGAATAAGTGAGTGGCTATCCAAACAATTGCCACAAGAAATTTGCAACAAGACATGCTGCAGAGGCCTCCTATTTTCAATTCATTCAAGGTGATGAACATCCACTGTTGGAGGATGCTCCTCAAGCGGCTGGTAATAATGCTGCTTTCCTGGTAATTGTTGTCGTTGGCCTATGCTTCCTACTGGTGGTGATCCTTTTGGTGATTATGTTCGATTGAATGTGGAATGTTGTCCTGGTCAACTCAAACTTGAACTCAATGTTGTTGTTTTCAATGGCCGATGATGCATATCTTACAACTGATGTGCACTAATGTTTGTTATTAGCTGAGGCCATTAATTTAGAACTTAACAAACAATTTCATCTTGTATTGCTCTTGAATTTTGTTGAACTGTATTTGTTTCCTCTTCATTTCTATTTGTTGGCCCATGGTAGCGAGGCCCGAATCAAACATTGTCTCACTGTAGTTGAAGGTAGTTGGGGTTGAGCCTGGCTGTAGGCTGGGAATCAAACAAAGAAAGGTGTTGTGCTAGGCTATCTGATTTACAATGCAATCAAACAAGTGCACTTGGTCCATTCCACCAGTGCCGTGGGCTGCCACGGGCCTGGTTCCTTGTCCGGGCCTCTGCGAGCCAAGATATCAAACACGACGCATTCTTTGCGTGTGTTTTGCTTGTGCGCACATGTCAAGGCTCTAAACGGTCAAACTCAAAGCGGAATAGAGACGGAATGACATAGAGGGCAAAACAGTTCGACGATGGTATAGAGGTGCGCTCCAACTTTTTAATAGCACGTAGGTCAGGTCCATCTTTTATATTTTATAATGGCATATAGGTAAAAGTTGGCGTCGATGTCGGGTGCGTGTGCGCGTAGAGAGAAGGGAGGAAATGGTGATGGAGGCGATGGGACGGGAACGCAGAGGCGCGGGTGGCTCGATACTGGATGTGCAGTGGATGTAGCGTGCATTCCAGCAAACAAACACATGCCGCCGAAATGAAGTCAATACCCGATAATATTACAATATTGTACTCCCTTTTTTATTTTAGTCTATAAAAGTTTTTGATACACCGTGGTGAACTCCTCCACGGTTCATGCCTCAAAAAATAATAATATTTACAATATTCTACTAAGTATATATCAAATTAAATACAACTTTGATAGATTTTTATGTCGTGCAAGTACAGAAATAGTTATATGTAAATATCCTAACTTTAGTTCTCATCATACACTTAAAGTTAAATACTGAGATTTTCTTTGAGCACCAATACAAATATCTAATTGTATTATTTTGATTTAAGTCAACAAAGAATTAGTTGCTAATTAATATGTTTTTTAGGGAAATTAGTTGCTAATATGTGTCAACTGTCAACAAAGAATTCGCAGCGGGCTGAAACATAAATAAAAGCCCAAATAAAAGCCTAAGCTTAATTAGAACTAGAAGCAGGCGTGGCCTGGGCGTGTGTGTCAGTACCTCGCCGCCCCGATCGGCCGCCGGCCGCCTGCGCCGCAATCGCCTATGGGGATGGGGGTGCTCACCAGGGCGAGGAAGAGAAGGCTGCGGGAAGAAGGCCACGCCGACCGGATCAGCAGCCTCCCCGACGGCGTTCTAGGTGACATCATCTCTCTTCTCCCCACCGATGACGGTGCCCGCACGCAGGTGCTCTCCTCCCGCTGGCGCCACCTATGGCGCACCGCTCCTCTCAACTTCGAGGCCTGCGTCGTTCACCCAGATCCAGATGCCCCTGGCCTCCCTTCATGCAGCGACATCATCTCCTCCCACGGGGGCCCCGTCCGCCGCTTCTCCATCTCTTACTGCAAACTCCACTCCGTCTTAACCGCGGGCCTGGGCGGCTGGCTCCGGTTCCCCGAACTCGACAGGCTGCAGGAGCTCGAGCTGGAGCACGTTAATCGGATTCCAAAATCAGCAGTGCACCGCTTCTCTTCCACCCTTGGTGTCGCCACCTTCAGCCGCTGCACTTTCATGGATGATGCCGCCGCTGCGCTTCACTTGCCGCTTCTCAGGCAGCTGAGCCTTGTGAATAGCGTCATCTCCGAGCGCTACCTCCGTTCCTTGCTCAACGCCTGCCCTGCCCTGCAGAGCTTGCTGCTCCGCCTCTGCTGTACTCGTAGTGAATATGATAACTTACCTCGAGTGGATATCGTGTCGCGTAGCCTCATAAGCATTGGTGTGCATTCTGGCTGGGGAAACTATGGTAAGATACAGCTCGTCGTCATCAAGGACGCCCCGTGTCTAGAGAGATTGATACTTTTGGGAAAAAAATAGGATCGACGTGTCGGTAATCTCTGCGCCAACATTGTGTATTTTGGGGAGACTCCGTAGTACTAAATTCCCAAGGTTTCACTCTGCCACTTCAACTATTCAGGTATATCATGCATTCTCACCTCCCTCTGCCTACATGTATGATATCTACATGTGGTGTTAGTTCTAGCATTGTTACATATATGCTTTGAATTAAACTCAGGGACGAAATGGTATTGCTAGCATGACCGCGGTGGTCAGCAGTGTGAAGGTTCTAGCATTATCTAATGTGAAACTCTGTCCGAATGTGGTTGTTAACTTAATCAAGTGCTTACCTCGCTTGGAGAAGTTGTACATACAGGTGAGCAGAGTGTATATTTTTCTGCATTTACTCCTATATAACATCGATGATTGATCTAAATGTAACTTATGTTCACTTTTTTTTTTTTTCTCCAGATGATAAAAAGTCTTGAGATGGAAAATTGGTTTACATATCAGGAAAACATTGCCGCCCTAGACATCCGTCTAAGGAAAATTGTGCTAGCAAACTATCAAGGCTACAAGTCACAGATTATGTTGGCCAAGGTCTTTATATCTAATGCAAGAGCGCTGGAGTTACTAAGGTTTGAGTTAGGATTTCCAAGCGTCAGCAACAAATGGATCGAAAGCCAACATAGTCTGCTCGAGGTCGAAAAAGAGGGCTTCAGTGGGTGCACAATTTGATTTTGTATCCAGAAACATGTTGACCGGGTCATACAGCCGAGATGCGGAAGTACACGATTTGTCAATAACGGACCCCTTCCAAAGGATTCATTCTTCGCTCTGAAGACAGAAATGAAAGATATTTTTATTTTCAAGTAGGAATGTCTAGCAAGTTTTAATTTAGTCAGTTTGACATTTGGTATCTCGTTTCCTTGAACACTGTAATTTCCAATTGATTTGATGTTATATTTTGCTTAATGAAGGGAGAAGAGCTCTTGAGATATCCATTATTAATTGCCATTTTCAACCATGTTGTCGTTTATAATGATTGCACTTAACAATTTGTCAAAAAAATCATTGCAGTTAACAAATATCACCATCTAATCATAAATACATTCTTACCCATTCAATTTTATCCCAAAAAGAGATTGTTGTTACCTACTGGTTGGTTATTTGATCAGTAGCCTCATATGCCCTTATCTTGTTGGCCATTTTGAAGTTGTATTTTTTTGGGGCAGCATTTATAGTAGCCTGTATATACAGTGTTTTTTTTTTTTTTTTTTTGAAAATAGTGGCATGAGCTCTGTCCTTCAAATAAGATAGAAGTAGAGGCTTTTAATGTACAAATCGTCATTAAGAGGCCCGAAAAATGAAAGAAACACAACAAAACTCACCGAGGAGTTGCTAAGCCACTAAGAGGCCTATGCATGTCATTGACACACTGATGGAATGCAAGGGATTGCAAAAGTTTTCAATAGTGCAAAAGAAATTGACCCACAAACATGAGGTGAGTCTTCTCATTTAAGTTACGGTTGGCTTTTTTTTTTTTTTTTTTTTTTGAAGTCAAGTTACGATTGGCTTGGAGGAATGGAAAATAGAATGAAAGTTGTGCAGGAAGCAACTATTTAACATCAATGAAATTAGTGCTAGACTTTAATTCTTGAGCATGTTAATTCTGTGTTTCGCTTGATTGTTGATCTCATATAAATTGGTGAGAAGCAGCTTTTTCGGGCTTGTCTGTAGGCAGGTAAGACCGACCATGTCTACTGCTGAACTTGAATTTGCAATAATGCAAGTGAAGAACGGATGTGGTCCTTTGGTTATCAGAAGCAAATGAGTATCTGAATTCAAGACGGGAGAAACCACTGGGTTAATTTTACTCATGGACCAACATGGATCTTTTGGCTTCAAATTTGGTGCATATTTGCTGACTATTGGTTCCGCCACGACAGCGTCGCCGATCCCCGTCCCTCCTCTGCCGTGGAGGTTGTTTTGTTGTTGACATCGATCAGGTGGTCAACAAGCCTCTTGAGCTCCTGCAGTGGGAGGACGCGCGGCGGCGTCAGCGACTAGCGCTGGGGCCGAGTAGACACCGGCGTCATCTCCCGCGTCGGCCCGCTGCAAGCGCAGCATGCCAGCACTGCCGCCTCTGGTCATCGTCTGCGGCCGCCCTGATGCGGTGCGACGGTGCGTCCCTTTAAGCGCGCACCGCCTAGTCCCGCGTGAGGTGCACGATAGAAGCAGTGGCTGCCGGCCGGGGAGCATGTCGTGGACGTACCAGAACCGCCATCTCGTGCAACCGTACCAGGACGTGGAAATGAAGTCTCCCTCGGCGTCCACGCCCATCGCACCGCCGCCAACGCGCCCCAACGTACCGTACCAGTGTAGGATCTTGTGTGGTCCGCGGGGCCTTCAGGGACTCGAGGCGAACGTCCAATCGAAAGGGATCCTCCGTGACCGTGAGTCAGATCAGACCAACACTAGCCACAATACATATACGTGTTTTGTTTCATGGTACATGGATTATTTCAAACAAGCCGAGCCAGTATCGGCACTTGATCTTACAGGCAACCAACAACAAATGTGCAATACCAAAGCCAACAAAAACCCACCCCACCAGCAGCAGATGAACCTCTACATAATCTGGACCTCAAAAAGAAACATGTGTGCTTGTATTTTCGACACCGCTGAATAATTGTCTTTCCTCAAATCTGTAACCTACAGATATACTACCTAAAACAACAACCTCCCCCGTTTACCGTTGCCGATCTCGTTTTGGGGAAGAAAACAGGCTCGTGATGAAACTCAGGACCTTCAGGAGCGGTTGGGGTGGCGGCTGCCTTGGCTTGCTATCCCGCCCTTCTCTAGGCTGCAACTGGTTCATTTACAGAATGAGAAACACCGGACTTAACCTGTTGGAAACAGAGAGCGTCGCTTGCACTTGTTCAGATTTGTGGGCGGCCGAGAAATGTGATAGCCAATAACAAGAAATGAGGGCATCGATCAATGTATAGTATAATACCTTGGCTGCTTTGAAGAGTTCATCCAGGACCTCGGACAATGTGGGGTGAGCATGAACCGCAAACTTGATGTCCTGCATGACACAAACAATTATGTACCGGTTCAAGATGAACTGCTAGCTATGTAGAAGAGAGTATATGACAGAATCCAAGCAACACTCACTTGCACACGAGTTCCTAGGGCGATGGCATTTGATGCCTCGTGGATGAGATCAGCAGCATGCAAACCAAAAATGTGAACCCCAAGAATTTCACCTGTGTCAGGTCGGTAAATCATCTGCAGTGAGGAGCACATATTGTCAAAATCAGTACATGCAAAATTGCAAAAGCACAGGTGTGAATTATGGAGAAAACATGGATTTCAAGTAGCAAACAGAATGACCTTAGCAATCCCGTCTCCTTCATTTTCTGCCAAAGCTTTAGTGTTAGCCTTAAAGCTAGTCTTCACAACATCTACCTCAAATCCTTCTTTGTCTGCCTGCTCTCTGGCTTGTGGCTGAGAGTTCAAAAAAAAAAAAAAAAAAGTAAATTAAGGGGAAAAAAAAAAAATAAGATGTTGCCTATTTATATCCTTACTTAAGTACAATATTAATTGCAGTCACATGAGCAAAATATGTCCATTAAGAAAATGGTGTCCAAATACTCAGCCAATGAAATTCATGTACATTGACTAGAAGGGAATGCATGAAAGCGACAGGTCTTAACAACTTCAACAACAAGATAACTTACCTCCGTCAGACCAACCATACTAATCTCTGGATGCGTGAAACATGCCGCTGGGATGCTTAAATGATTTAGGATGTGATCCTTTCCAGAGATTTGCTCAACAACTACATTTGAATAGTAATTCAACATTAGGCAAGTACACCAATAAGCTTGCTCCAAAAAACCACAAGAAAACGGAATTCTCAAGTACCTGAAATTCCTTGTGCACTGGCAGCATGGGCAAGCATGAGTTTGCCATTGGCATCTCAATGCAGTATAAATTGGGTACCTATATGATATTATATTTAAGTTCTGCAGAAAGAAGCCGGCGCAATAAAAGTTGTAACATACCACATTGCCATCTGCATCCATGACTCGCATTCGTTCATCAACAGGCACAAAACCACGTTGTGTAACAACATTGATCTGAAGAAAAGGAAAATAAGCTTCAGCATTCTTATATTCTTATATTTTAAAATGTAGCAAATCTGGTAGCTACTAGGTTCAATTTCTATACTCACGTTTTCCAAGCCAAGCCCTTTGGTGAATGGCGCCCTTCCTGTGGCGATAAGAGCTGCATCAACCTACACACGAATTTCCAACCTCCCCAGTAAGCCATTGTCTTCAACTTATAAGAATCAAATCGTAAATTGGAAAGCTAGCAGAAATGCTTTATGTGCACTCAATGAGATATACAGTGCACTTGGTCTTGCTTACCATATTGTTGCTTCTGATTACTATTTGCATTTGCATGTGAATTTATGATTTTGAATATGTTAAATTTATATGGATTCACATTACCACATTCATTAAAGAAACAATTTCGTAAAAATACAAATGTGTTCTATATAAAATAATATATGTTCTGTTGTTAGTCAAAGTGTCACCGTGAAGATTGTGTCAATGTCCTAACGGACACACATTTCTGTTTGAATGAAGTAGAATCATAACATAATATTGATACAAAACATTTATACTACCTGATCTTGATTACAATGCTTTTAACAAGTAACTCTTACAGCATTCTGTGCTCAACCAACTATAGATGTGGAGGATCACTATGAAGCATTCACTCAATGAAGCCATGCAGCTCTAGACAAGATAATGAAAGATTATGTGTGTTGTACTTCCACCATTATACCATAGCAAAGAGATGGCTGGCAAAAGTAATCCACAAGAACAAAAGCATGTTGCCAAAGATTGAAAGATATCAGAAATGTTACCTCAAGGGTTTCTTTGTGCTCCTTTGTCTTTGCATCAATAAGCTCGATGAGCACAGGTTTTCCATCCTTTGCTGGAGTAATCTAGTGACAAATCCACAGACCATTCAATATACAGATTATTTAACCATGTCAAAAAAAAAAAAAAAAAAAGTCTGGAATAGTTTGAGAAAGCTAGAGCAAAGCTGAACCTTGCTTGCGAAAACACCAGTGTGATAGTCAATTTTCGAGGATTAATAAGAATTCTCTGGGCTAATTTTGCAATTTCAGGATCAAATCCAGGCATCAGCTGGTCAAGAGCTTCAACAAAAGTAACCTGCCCAATTTCGAATTGAGTAAATTCAGGTGACAATTAACTCACAACAACCATGTTCAACAGGCAACTGCAGATGATGTGTAAGCCTGTAAGGAGCATTATCCATCCAGCTTATCTGAATTATTTAATATTTACTTAAGTTCAAAATGCTGGAATCATATTTGCACGATAACCAAACAATTAGTGGAGCTAAGATGAAAAAACAGAGAAAATAACAGCACATATATTTAAAGAACACTGTGCAAGTTTCATAGTTTCTCTGGTGCTGTGGACAATGGTTCTTGGAGAAAGCAGCCTAGCAAATAATCTCAAAGCAAGAGCTTCTAATGTACCTCACTTCCGAGAGCTGTGTATACATCACTGAACTCAAGTCCAATGTAACCACTTCCAACAATAGCTATCCAGTCTGGAACTGACTCAAGTTTCAATGCATGATCACTGGTAAATACAGTTTTCCCTGCAAATAATCATCCGACAGAATTTTGTGAGAACAGACAAAACAAGGAACATACACCAAAAATGACAACTAATACACCACATGTTAGAAATAAAGAATGCACCCAATGTTTATATCTCTAATGCGCTCAATTTCTAGGCTTTGTTTGTGATGTGACAAAAATTGCCAGCAAAAACAGAATGGTCACAAGGATCACATATCCAGTTTTTGCTCTCAAAATATGAGTTCAATACTGAAAAATCTCTAGAAACAGGCATATAACCATATGGATATTCAAGACATAACAAATGGTGCCTTATGCTTTGCTTTTTGTCCCTGGTGATTCCAGATCCAACCTAAATAAATGTAGTGGGATTGGATTCTTGGTGCTACAACATTATAACATTTGGGTCTTTCTAACAATGATGAAAAGAAAAATAGCCAGAGGTGACTTAAACAAATAGACAAACAAACCAGCATTGCGTGTAACACTGAATTAGGAATGACTGCATCAATATGAACCACCAGGAAGTTTTCAAAAGCAGAGCAGTGCCGAAAGTCACGTGCAATAAAAATGGCTGTCATTCACAGCCATATCTATATCCTCCTTGTTCTGGGTATTGAAGTTTAATAGAACTTTTTTTTAAAAAATTTGAAATAAAAGGCAGGAGCTCTGCCACTCAATTAAGGGTGAAAAAAAATTGTACAAAAGGCACCCCTGGTGCCATAGACTATGGTCCTAGGACCGGAAACAGGTTAGGCTGAGTTGCTACACTAATAATAATGAAGTTTAACAGAACTAAAATGAATAATTTTTTTAACAAATCTCCAGCATTCACCATAAGTCCATAATTTTCTTAAATTATTGACTTTTCAAAATTCAAAGAGAACTCAAACAGAGAAATATTTACCATCAATCTCAATCCCTTTGGGAACAAAAGGAACAGAGCCAGTGGCAATTATGATGTTCCTGGCAGTGATTTCTTTATCTCCATAACGTACCTTTTGCTTTCCCTGATCAGGAAATCAGTGAAAACATGTTAGAACATGCACTTTGTATAACGAGAGATCATTTTTCACATTCATGGATAAAACCTTGTTACACATTATCTTAATGGAAATAATTAATGTCATAATCTTCAGCAGAAATGGTCAGGTTGTTTCATTTCTGGAAAGATCATGCAGTTAACTTTTATCTGATCCATACCCAACTAGTCTACAATTTGCTCATAGATTATATATATGTGATTTTGCTTAAGTTTATGCATATTAAGAAAAAAATCAACATAATTGATAAAAAAACATGGACAAACATAGTTATTAGCAATTAAACAACAGTATATAGGGCACGCAAACTAAATATTTAGCATTGATAATTCCAACAGGTGTTGTCGAAGCTCAATAGTACACTGGAAAGTTTTAGATACAATTTACAAACACAAACAACTCTGAACTATCAACCTCCGGCGAAAGAACCAGGATAAGATTCTCATGTACATAACTGTTTGTTCCACATCAATCAAGGAATATAGATAACTTACCACAATAGTGCCAAAACCTGTCAATATATCCACTCCCAGAGCTTTCATTGAGTTAGTCAAGTTGCTACGGATTTTTGAGGCAAGATTGTTTGCATGATCAGCAACACCTTGCCTGTCATATCCAGGAGAGGAAACCTGTTACAAGGTAATATGCCTAACAATTTAGCATCAATCAGGATAATAGATATAACATGTTCGAGTAAGAACTGCTAATGGCCATAGGAAATGGTTGAGACCTTCACATGCCTCCTAAGAACAAACAGAGTCCTTGTTTAAATTGTTGATGTTTTTTTTTTGGAGTGAGGGAAGTGGGATGGGGAGACTTTAATAAAAAGAGTAACATGGGCAAATAGTAACTAGAAGCCTTCCATCCATATGATTAATGCATGTGACGAATTCAAATTTAATTGTTAATTTTATTTATACTAGTGGAGGTAAATATAACCAGGGAACCTGAATCTTAAACTTTATGTTCTTCCCTTGTCCATTACAGCTTTACTTGTCTATTGGGTTCCAAAAAACACCAAGAAAGATTTGACTCTAAATGAAGAAATTGGAATGAACAAATTAAGCAGATTTCTACTAATTGCAATTAAAATGGACACCGTGAGGTGCTAGAATGGACAAAAGTACTCAGGCAAGCTCCTAGCTGTAGCATTTTGTCAATTGCACTATATATATGGCCTAATTGAAACAGAAAATCAAGAACTGCTCTCGCCCAATTCATCTGACCACATTACCTGTAGACCCATAGACTTCAAATGATGTTCATCATGAAGCTCCCGCATTCGACCACTGACAGCAAGAAGTGCTTTTGATGGAACACAACCTCTGTTTACACAGGTCCCGCCCACAACATCTCCCTCAATTATGGCTGTTTTAAACCCTGAACAAATAAGAGCAAAAGTTAAACAAAATCAATATAGAAGCAATGCCAACTCTTAGAAATTTATTGGTATAGTTAATGTTTGGCATCATTCTTATTTGCAGACTATCACAAGACATGAGGTTAAAATGGGAGAATACTGTTGTCTCTTGAAATTAACACAGACTACTTCGAAGATCAACTAGCAACAGTCCAACAACAATGGTATGCAGGGCACCAAACCTCCAAATTCACCCCAAGTACTTGACGCTAATCCCTGAACAAGCACCCAAATTAGCAAACAAATTCGGAGCTGTTTGTAGACTAGGCATAGGTTGCAAATGGTTTAATCTGTGCGCTAGCACCAAAACTAACAAGTAATTAATCCCGCACAAATTATAGGTACACGCCTGGGCCTTCCACCAACCTCGCCCCAGTGGCACCTCACCACCTCATCGATCTAAATTCTTGCTAAATACGCAAAAATCAACAATCATCCAATTCAAGCAAAATTTCCACCTCTACCGCCAAATTACCAATCAGGCATCATGTTTTATCGTTTCTAGTCAGTACAAACGCATCTCATGGCAAGCGAATTTCGCAACTCCAGTATACCAGGATGACTCGTTAGCTTAGGCTTACTAGCCATCCACATCCACATCCTAACAGAGCACGACTCACTAAAACACCGTGCTGATGCTACAGCGAGCACTTAACAAAAAAGACGCAGACCTCTTCAACGGCGTGGAGCGCGGCGCCGTGACCCCCAACGCCGGCGCCGATGATGACGAGGTCGTAATCGAAGCCGCCGCTCCCCGCCACCGCGCCATTGGTCGCCGCCGCGGGCCTCGCCACGGCCAGCCTGGCTGGCGACTGCGAGATCCGCAGCGAGGGGCACGCGAGGGCCTCGCCCCGGAGTCCGCAGGAACGGACTCCACCAGGCCGCCGCGCGGCCTCGGATCTGGCGCCGCCGCGGGACGCGGTCGCCGAGGCGGAGACGGAGACGGCAGCGGTGGACTGCATAGCGACGAAATGCAACAGTAGGCTGGGGGCTGGGGCTAGTGCGCGGTGAGCTGGGGGTGGGAGGCGTATATGTCGAAGAGGAGGAGGCGGGCGCGGGCGGAGGAGGCGAGGAGGGGGGGGTTTATTCGACGGGGCGGAGGTTTCGAAGCTGGCAGTGGTGGGCGGAGCGGAGGAGGCCGAGGGAAGGAGAAGGTGGAGGTGTTGTGGGCCAGTGAAGGTGGGGCCTGCATGTCAGTGTATGAGGCGGACGAGATGAGTTGGGCGCCAGGTCAGCTGCTGGCGTGGTTTATGCGGGTTTACGTGTTCCCTCTTGGGACCGCGGCCGTTGTGCCTTAGAGCAGCTCCATCGCTCCATGCTGGCATGTAGCCTTAGCTTCCGTCGCCGACGCGGCCAGCCCAAATCATCGGCGTTGATGGCTTTGCGAGAGGTTCGAGAGGTGCTGCCGGGAGAGCGACTACGCCTCGCTTGACAAAAAGGTTAAAGCACATGCTAAACAAAGCGTTGTGGAGGATATTGTTGGTGTCGCATCATACGTAGCGGTAAAAGTTCGACAAACCTTTTCGATGAAAGGTATTCGCCAGCGTTACTGTGTTGTGTGATGTGCGTCCCCGGTGTGTTCTTTGCGCACGTGTTCTCATACAATTTATCTAAGGCATACAACCTGTGGTAGCCGCGGTTGGGTGTGCCCTTATGAGCGAAACACAAGAATAAAACATTGTGCGACGAACACATGTGTCGCGACCGCCCAAAGACACAAAACGTGTACAAATGAACTACGCCTGGATAGAGAATGTGGCCTCTCGAACCAGCGACGCTGCGCGTATAAGCACCGCCACGATTCTCACCCACATTCCAAAATAGGGCCTTGGCTGACCTTTGTGTCGTGTCGGGTGGAAGCCTCGACAAGCGTGGCTGGCTCAATTTGGTCAAGTTACTCTCTCTGTTCTAAACTAAGTTGCTTCAATTTTTTTTGGTATATTTATTTTGCTATACATCTAGATATAATATGTATATATACATAATAAATGGATGAATCAAATAAGTCAAAAAAAGACTTATAATTTGGAAGGAGCGTGTAGTTCATATCTTAGTTCTCAGCAGTGGCGGATCTAAAACAGGATTGAAGGGGGCTAGTTCTTCTTCTTCCTCTCTTTATCTACATTTTTCTTCTTTCCTCAACCTCTTCTTCCATATCACACTCCCCATTTTCCATTGCTACACCTGTAGGGGGGTGTACCCCCCCTAGTTCCGCCCCTATTCGTGCCTCTCGTGCCCTGCATGCCCACCTGCAGTGCGTAGCACCGGCGGTCATCATTCTGGAAGTCCAACACTATTTCTCGAGGAGGCAATAGGAATGGGCCTTAAGATGGTCGGTGCCACCGCTCGATGGATGGGTGTGTGCCCAAACCATCTAGCCGACGACGGTGAGGGCGAGCAACAGTCGATCGAGACCGGGGAGACTAGTCATGTGTCAGTATATGGGCAAGACTCCAAGAGAAGGGATGAAGACCAAGTGTCCGAGAAAGCCAAACCCGTGCGTCGTTAGCCCAAATGGTAGCAATAGAGAATAGAGCTTAGCCCAGACCAGCTATGTCGGGTGTATGTTGTGCCCACAACTATAACCGGGAGATAGCTATATAGGAGAGGGACGAACCCAATTTGACTTGGTCTTGGTTGTTGCTGGAGAGAATATAGGCAGCAAGCTGCGGTTCGAGATTTGCTCGACGGAAACCTTAATCGTTGGAGCTTGCAACTCCAGTTACCGGTTTTAATCAAATATATCGACTCCTTAGCAAAATATTATTCTAAAAATACAAAATATATGAAATTAACTTTCCCATTTTTTAAAATTCATTTAACATTTCATTTGATCGTACTATCTTTTAGGTGGTTAACATAACCGCAACAACAAAAGATATAACAATAGAAATAATTAAGGAGCATCGAACATGACAAAATGTCTTAAAGTTTTGGTACAACTTCAGCTTCGCCTAGCTAGATAAGTATATGCTACAACAATTCACACAGTTAGGTGAATGTCAACTCGCAACAAAATAATAATAATAAATAAATAATAATATATATGCATATATATTCCAATAGTGCAACAGCCAACACATTCAACCATGACCCATGGGAATTTGACTGGATACTATTAGAAGGCAATAATACGTTTCGAACGTTGATAATTTTTATGCGTGCTCGAGCAAAGCTACGAGGCTATTCACATAGGGAGCAAGGTAAAAAAATTACCTTGACCTTCAAGCCTAACTCCTATATCAACGATTCCTCTACCTGAAACTTTTACAAACTAAAAAAAGTGCTTGTCAATGGACTTAAAAGGGCATTTATATTGATATGAATGTAAGGAATTTTTTTTGCAGATGCATTTACACGAAGATGTCGAGGGGTATTTTGTTCCCCTAAGAATACCTATGCTGCTCTCAACTAATCCCTCAGACACAACGCTTTTCAAATTTCTTTTTATTCTTTGGTACATTTGGAAAGCCAGAAATGACAATAGGTTCCAAAGGAAAACTTGGAGTGCTTTTCAGGTACTCAGAGCAGCGGAGGCACATATGAATTCCTACCTAGAAGCTACTAATCACCAGGAGGCGGTTCAGATACTGCCACAATCAGACCCCAACACAGGTCCTCCTTCTCAAGGGGAAACTCAGCAAACTAGGCAAACTGGGACGACAATTACACAAGGTACGACTTCATTCGTTGCAGGTAATCCACTGTCAACTACAAGGCCGGCAGCTCCTGGCAGCTCCTACCGAATGGAGCCCATCAACCATTCCAGTCGCGGTCCCTTCAGCGACAACGAACCAGCAAGGTACAATGTTTTCTGCCTTAAATCTTGCAGGAAACCAGGAGCACACCAGGAACCACAACCTTGAGTCCCCATCTCGGGCACACAATAACACACAAGGTATGAGCTCCACTTCCAATTTGTGTGCAGGTACAGTTGACGCTGCAGGCCATGGTGCATCTACACTACAACACCCATCTAATCTGCAGGGGTTTCGATGCTACTCCGATGCCTCCATTAGACCGGATTCTCACAATGCAGGTACACGAAGTGCGGGGTTGGGAATTTTCATTGTCAACACTGACATAATCCCTCCCCTTTCTATCTTCATCAAGGCGTACATGAGTGATGCCTCTTCGATCATTATGGTCGAGGTCGCCGCACTTGATTTGGCAATCCAAACTCTAAACAAGTTGCAAATTCAAGAAGCAAACTTTCTAGTGGATAACCGGATGCTTGCGAACTACATTAATGCACAAGATCGGGGGAATCCTCCAGATTGGAGGATAAAGCCATTCACGGAGGCCATCAATAACGTCATGACCCAAAACAAATTTCAAAGTCCACAACATTAGAAGAGAAGACAACCGAATGGCCGATCATCTAGCTAGGCATGCACTTCAAAATGTTATTTTACACTAGTTAAATGCCCGTGCGTTGCAACGGGACACATAATATCATGATAACATATGTGTAAGCGTAAGAAATATTCGAATGTGAAACATTTTAGAAGTATTACACCTAACATGTTACAATAACATACAACTATGACATGTACACAATAACTATCTCCTGTTTTGTTTTCGGCTTCCTCTCGTTACCCGAAATTTAGATGGATACAACCAACCTCAAGTAACAAATGACACAAATACAAGAATATAACGGTTTGTGCAAAAGAAGACAATACCTTTTCATCAAGTCGGGACCTCTTTGTAGACAATATTTTTCGTGTATCTACCATTTACCGCTTTCTTCTTTTTCTTATCCTTCA
Source organism: Hyparrhenia diplandra (assembly GCA_015847255.1). Lineage (NCBI taxonomy): Eukaryota > Viridiplantae > Streptophyta > Magnoliopsida > Poales > Poaceae > Hyparrhenia > Hyparrhenia diplandra. The sequence goes on from JADLZK010001926.1 coordinate 66,671, forward strand.
TATCAGTGGGTGGGATAGCAAGGACCCTAATATTTGACCTACCAGTGGCTCTAGATAGCGCAACATACAGCTGACCATGGGAGAACACTGGCTCAGGCAAATACACACCAACATTGGGGATAGTCTGCCCCTGAGACTTGTTAATCGTCATGGCAAAACTGAGTCTCACAGGAAACTGCTTCCTCTTGAACTTGAAGGGGAACATCTCGTCATCGACGGGCATATGGGTATCCGTGGTAGGAAGACTCGTTTCCAAGATGGTCTCCCGACCATAATTTCGCATCGATGGCATTTCTTTGGAACCCTCGAGCGACCAGCCTGGTTCCATTACAAAGTCCAGACGAAGGGTCGATGTTTCTTAGCAACATGATCGGGCACCCAATCTTGAGCTTTAACACATGTGGAGGCATACCGCTAGGCATTAAAGTGTTGAGGAACTCAGATGGGTAGTAGTTGTAGGGATCATCTACCGCACTGTCAAAGCTATGGTACACCATCTCATCTCCTTGGAAACGGCTTATCATCTTCATGTTAATCTTATCAATCCAGTCGTTCTTTGGTGATAAAATCGCTCGTGAGGTGATGTAGCTCTTGTTTGACATATTAGCATTAAGGTCGTGGAATATGGAGTCAAATAGTGTCTCAAGATCACTTTGTCTTCCCGGTCTACGGTATGCATATATATCATTAGGAAGGAGGATTTCATCGTCATCATTAGCCTCCTCGGTGCCTCCCCCAACGCGTAGCAAGTATGCCGAAAACCATGGGTCGGTCTTTGCCCTCATATTGCGCACCGGTTTGAGATGTCGAATTGAATTCCAAAGGTGCGACATCCGTGATCGAGGCACCAACTATTTGAGCCCTTGACCCTTTTTCGAACAACTGGGGAGAACTCGCCTCGAAATCTCCACCGAACACTATAGTCTTTCCCCGAATGGCGAGGTCACGGCGGTCCATGGTATCACGCGAAAGGCTCGTAGTCTAGCGCCGACACCTTGCCTATGCATCATCGTGACCTCGTCCCAAATAATAAGCGATCTTGCGGTCTCAAGCGACTGGCGGTACCACGCTGTTTTGTGAAGCCACAACCTTTACCTTCTTAGGGTGAGGGGAATCCCCCAAAGCGCGAGTCGCAGTTCTACCACCAGGGCAATATTGAGGTCGCAACACCCGGATGTTGTTTGTTGCCCACGGCAATCTTGTTCGACCACGTATAGTAGCGAGTAGGGCTCTATATAGATAAGTCTTTCCGGTTATAGCGGTCCATCCACAAAAGAACAAACCCCTTTCCCGCTATCAACGGCACTCATAATCTCATTGTAAGCGGTCTGCTTTGCTGCTCCTCGTTAAGGGTCTTTGATAGTTCCAAGTCATCGGCGTTTGTTTGAAGATTAGTCTCCTCAACAATCTCTCTAGGAATGCCGTTTATGCGGATCATATGTGTCATCGATCTTAGGAAGTGGAAACTTATGTATCTCCTTGTTCATTGATTCCAAAAATTTCGAATATGTATGAGGACCATTTGCTCCATCGCATTAGCTAGGACGGTTTGTGCGCCTATAGTCCTCGACATTGCATCCTTGTGCTTTTCCCAAAGCTCTTTTCACATCACTTTCGGCTCACAAAATACCAAGATTTGCGCAAAGAGCCTTCGCGGTGCAAATGGCATCATCGAGTAGCTTCTCAAAGAAGACACTCGTGTAGTGTGTTGTCCGCTTCAATAAAGCCCCCCTTTTTTCTCGCAGCTTCACGAAAAGTTGGTAGGACTCTCGCTTAAACCGTCATTAGATCGGTGAAGGAGGTCGCACGGTGCACATGGTTCAAGAAGCCTAAGGTAGTAACGTTCTTTCTACTGGATTGGCGATACAACTCGTCCGATCTGTCTTAAAGCATTCTTTTGTTTCCTCCTAATCCATGTTTTGCTCTGTGAGTCCCACCTATAGTACTCAGGAAAGTCCCGATATAATATACCACGGGCATGTTTCGGGACGTGATGTTCCCTCCCTCAAAGTATTTGTAAGCATCGAAGTTTCAACACCGGACGGTTAAGCACTCTTCGAACACCGCGTTGATAAAATGACACCATGTGCATGCCGGGAAGATGGAGCTGCAACGGCAGACCGAAGGGGACCTATCACTTAAGTCAAAACCATATATCCTCCACAAGGCTTCTGGAGGAGTTACCCATCTAGCATCCCTATACAGCTTGATCTCGTCAATGTTTCCTTCATTGTTCTCCTTGCTAGCCTCTCTCTCACAAAGAATGCACGCGCGGTCATGACCCTTGTGAATGTACTTAAACAAGTACTTGACGGGACTTGATGCTCGCACATGCCTCAACATTGATGTGGCAATTGAAACGCACGTAGGAGGTACGGGTTGTAACACTACTACGAATTGAACTTGCATGGTGTTTGTTTTTATTTTCCGTGGCGGGCATTTAGAAAAACCGCCACGGAAAATAGTTGGCCCGGCAGCCCCCCGCGGGGAATGCCCGCCACGGTTAATCGATTGCGTGGCGGATATTGTAAAAGTCGCCCACGGTTAATCCCTATTTTCCGTGGCGGGCATTGTTAAAAGTCCGCCACGGTCGATTAAGCAGGCGGACTTTCTTGACAATGCCCGCCACTTGAAAATCGGCGAAAATATATATACCAACACTTCACTTCTCTCCCACACCTCTCTCTCCCTCCGCCGCCCGACCCTCTCCCTCCTTCCCGTCGCGCCGCCCCCCCCCCCTCTCCCCTCGGCATTTTACCCCCCGACGCCCCCACGCCGATGGCCCCTCCCGCCAGCTCCCTCCCCGACGCCCCGACGGTTCCCCCGGCGGCGCCTCCCCCGGCGGCCCCCACGCCGACGGCCCCTCCCGGCGGGCTCCCACGCCCGGCGGCCCTCCCACGCCCCTCGACGCCCCCCCGACGCCCCCACGCCGACGGCCCGGCCAAGGCGCTCCCGACGCGGGGCGGCCTCCCGACGCCCCACCTCGACGGCCCTCCCCGGGCGCGGGGCCCCCGACGCAGGGATCCCCGACGGGCCCTCCCCGGGCCGGTGGCGTCCCGACGGGGGCATCCTCGACGTCCCTCCCCGGGAAGCCCTCCCGACGCCTTCCTCGGCGTTCCTCCGACGCTGCCCCCGACACGTGCGCCTCCCCCGCGGGCGAGGTCAGCGCCGGATCCGCCGCCCTCCCGGCCGGTGGATCCACGCCGCGGCCGGCGAGCAGCGGTCGGCCGAGATAGGAAACCTTAATCGGGCCCGCGGCCCAGACCTCTAGGGCTAGGTTTCGGGATTTTTTTTTTTTTTTATTTTTTTTTAGTTTATTTACCATGGCGGGCAAGAAGACCGCCACTAAGCACCTTCATTTTCCGTGGGGGTATTGTTAAATGTCCGCCACTGGGCATCGATTTTGCATGGCGGGCATGGCCGCCCACGGTTAATCGCTCGACAATCGCGGACCCCTAGCTCGTGGCGACCCAATGCCCGCCACGAAAATCGAAAATGCCCGCCACGGAAGTTCCATTCTGTAGTAGTGTAAGGGCTCGACCCAACTATTGTCAAGGTCATGGCCGCGAACCTTCACTTTTCTACCATCATCACGCCGTGTCGATGAATCGGTACGAATCCTTGCCTTGTAATGTGGCATCACGCAAAGCTCACCGGGTATTGGTTCTTGCATTTCTTACGGCCCTTTGTGCACGGGCAATTTTTATTGAGTTCTCCACAAGGGCCATGCATCATATGCTTTGTAACCATTGTATATAGCTCTGGATACTTCTTCTTGTTTTGGGAGCTCGGCGAGATGAGAAGGTCACCGCTTCTCTGCGCATGTGATCTTATACTTTCTATCCATGATTAGCAAAAAAAATGCGTCGCGGTAGACCCCGCGAAACTCCACTACATACACATGTTGTGAACTTTTCAAGGATGTGCTTTTTAAGCAACTTGTCCTTAAGCTCTTCGTTTTGCCATGAAGACCGATCAATGAGGTCCGGGACGGTCCCTGTGGTGTTTGTCCAGTGGTACAGCTCACGTGTGATCTCATCCCACTTTGGATTACATGTCATGGTTAGGAAGATGTCCGGGTTTTCCAAACCTCCGCACCGCCATGGCATCCATGTACCTACGCTTCATGTCCCCCTGACTCCGATAAACGATGTCGGCATCACTGCCCCTCTTTCCAACGGCTTCGATCGCTCCTCACCGCATGCGGGGCTATCAACCAATCCTTGGTAGAGGTCGGCCCTAATCTACGTTTGATGATTGTGTATATAATCCAATCGAGAACTCTCAATTTTCATGTACGTGTCCACCGCAAACCGTTGGAAAAGACGTTGTCCATAAAGTATGGGATTAAAGATTCCCCGGCCGTATTTGGAACTTGTAGCAAGTAGTAGTCACGCACGTAAAACACATAAATGTCCTGAGATTCTACAAAAAAATGGTATTAGAGTTTTTTCTAGGATATCGGTTTGATATTATACATGAAAGGGATATGGGTATAAACAAACCTGTCTCTTCTTCTTCATCCTGTACCACTTTCGAGCCTTACGCAGGGGCACGAGCGCGTTGACATCCTCCATGGTAACATTTTTTGGGATATCCATATGCCAACCAAGCTCACCATTAGGTAAGAGTAGTGGATATGAAAGAGAATCATAGCACCCATGATATGATCGGATGCCATGGCTGGTTCTATCTTTCCCATGCAGGAGAACACTATTCTAAGCCCGACCAAGGAGTTCACTACCCTCGATCCAAACAGCAGACCACCTCTTCCGATCGCCTGTTGTATGTCCTTTGGTCCAGTCGCTGATCAAGGTTAAGCTCGAGGCAATAGTCGTCCAGTTGTTCAGCCTGACCTATACTTCTCAAACGTTGCGAGTACGGGTTGTCACGAAGGATGTCCACCAATGTATCTATAACTTCTTTATCTTTTTCATATATCTTCTTCACGACACCTTCGTATCGATGCTGAAGAGACGGATCATCATCATAAAAGTAAAGCTCAAGATGCCTGGGTACCTTACCATCTTCTGTCCCAAATGACCTTACGTTGTGATAGATCATGCCATGTGCACGGAAGGTATATATGCCGGTGTGCGCCATGTTAGCAGAGGCACCGTCGAGACGACGCAAGAGAGGGAAGTGAAAGAGAAGTGACCATTGAAAACCTAATATTCTTACGAAAAGTGCCTAGCATCCGCATCGAACTTGTATAAAGCCCTAATGAGCTGGTCCGGTACAATCGGGTCACTTAGCTTGATCTGTCCACTGCGCAACAACCCGTGTGGTTCTTTGGGAAACCTCTTCGCACCGCAGCTGGTGGCAATTAGGGACAGGTTGTAGCATGTGTGTCTCAGGTAGGCATGTTACTATACGCCTTTTCATACGGATCGTATTTCAGGGGTTAGAAGCCGCGGTCGCCGCCGAGTATCACTTTGGACATCGTCATCCCGATTCCTCTAATGAAATGACATTGAAACAAACAAAATTAAAGGTTAGATAATGGATTGGTTGGTTAGAAAGGTATTCGTTATTTGATACAAGTACCTTGCCCAGCAAATAAGTACCCCTCATCCTCTTCCTCGTCATCTTCAAATATGTCGCCCTCGTCATCATCTGTGACCGTCATAGTGTCATGAGACATTACAGCTTGGGCAATTATAAAGGAAAGCAAACACTATATAGATAGAATGTTAAATATTATGTAAATTATCGGTGTCATCAAATAATGGTTGTTCAGCACGCTTGTTGCATTTTGATTGCTTGGTCTAGCGCCTTCTGTGAGCCACATAATTGACAAGGTTAGATAAACAAGTTTATGTCAAAAAGTTATTATGTATTTTTACAAATACCTTGCCCAGAAACATGTATGCCTCATCGTCTTCTTCTTCATCATCCTCAAATATGTCGCTCATCATCATCTGTGGATGTCATAGTGTCGTTAGACATTAGAGCTTGGGCAACAATAAAGGAAAGCAAACACTATATATATTGGTAAAAGTTGTGCAAATTACCAGTGTCGCCAAATAATAGTTGACCAGGTGTAGCTAATGCACTTTGATTGCTTGGTCCAGCACCTATTGTGTACCACATAATGGACATGGTTGAGTTAGGAATATAGTTGTTTCATGTAAAGGATAGGTGGTACAGAGGCCTCGTTATTTACCGTTGTTGGTGACACTTGATTGAGGTAAGGGCGTATTTTCATTCGCATGGTCTCCAAGCATGCATCCGCGTCATTTTTGATTCTCTTGTGTTATGACCGTGCAAAGCTCAAATGCAGCTTTAGAACGCTCAAATGCAGCGTTACAACGTGCTAACAATGCATGTCTTTGGCCAGATGGAGCATTTCGTCTAGGGGTCATATTTCCAGGCAATATATCATCATCATCATCCTCAGTAGCCTGTGGGAAGCGAATTGGTGTTGCCATGGATTCTAGAATAACCGCTTCACTGCAGCTTGTTGTGGGCATATAAGGCCCAGATGAGTTTGTAGTGGGCCTCTCAATCGTTGGATTAAAAGAGTGGATTCACCATCGCAATGGACTCGTGGCTTAAAGTGTGTTTCTGCACCTCCCTAGAGCGGTCTTTAGTCGCTTTCATTGCCCTTTACGAGTTGGAGTTTTATTGTAAATCCTTTGTCGCTGCGTCTTTCTTCTCGTTGCTCAGGTGTCATGTTTGCATATGTCGTCCTACTCCTTGCAGTGATGTTTGCATAAGTCATCTTACACCTTGCACCATCAACGGTCACGTGTTCATTTGTACACTCTCTCGTGTGTGAAGCGTCCGAATTGGTTATGCCTGCTCTTGAAACAGGGGTGCATTGTGACCGCATTGCTTGATTAACTATGCTGCGAGCAGTAACTGGAACATCACCTACACAGTTGTGTTTTTGAGTTAAAAAATAATAGCAATAGAACGAAACACCAGATATCCATCAACGGTCTTCTTGTTGTTTATAATGCTGCTGATAGATTCACCAGCATAGAAATATAAGCGTCGTTACCACATTATCAACAATTTAATTACCTGATAATTGATTGGATGTAAGTATATCATCAGTGTTGTTTGCATGGAGTGAATCATTCCTATGCATCCACTCATCTGTTTCATTAGGATCCATATTTTCCTTATTTGATGCATCGTGACCATCTACCAATTATGACACATCACACATAAGAATCATCAATAGTAATATTTATTATTATTTACCAACGTTTCTAGTATACAACCATTGCTAGTTTGATATGTAGGTGTTCCTCCTTTCTTCTTTTATATGCTTCTCTCCTTTTTCTATTTTTTTTTCCTCCTTTTCTCTTGAGATAATGAGTGCCATCGAGCCTTTTCTCTTTCTCTCTTGCGCTGTCCAGCGTCACTCCCTTACGTGGTTACATCCATATACTATTTATTTTCATTTATATAATATAAACAATATGTTGAATTGAATATGGTAATTGACGGTGTATAGAGAACATACCTCCATCGGTAGTGTTAGTCTTGTCACCGAATGGTGCACGAGAAGCATTATTTTCCATTGAATTTACCCACAAGAAAAATCCTTACAAAAATAACAAAATGGACTGTTTAGACACATTGCCGTGATGGGCTGTGTTCCTAACGTGAAGGTGCTATTATTTCTCAGGCTGCTGACACAGGCACAGCACAAGTCAGATATAAAAATTCTTGGCCTTTTTATGTTCATTGTGGTGAACATGGAAGTGAGTGAACAGCCACTATTGACGAGAGATGATTTCCGCTTATAGCATGAACATGACTGAGAAATTTAAAACTCTGAATATGTACCTGTGTGTCTAGACTGGTAGTGTCCCTCTTTGTGTTTTCAGCAGCTGAGGTTGTGATAGGAAACCTAATATCAAGTTCAGAGCATTCATTCAATTCGAAATACAAGAACTTTTGTAGCTTAAATCATAAGGCACATAAGTTGATCAATACAAGAACTTTTGTGGCATTAGTGTGACAAACCTGATTCAAGATGAACCAAAGGAGATAGACCTTGAAGCTGAATTATTCGACTGCAGAAAGATCTAGCAACAAATAAAAAATTCAAATAAATGAAAGTGCATGCAGTCAACATTCATAGAGATTGGTTAAATAAATACACTTCACATTCGTATCGTAAAAATTCACCACTCATATAAAAAAAATGTTTGATTGTTTCTAGGACAATAAAATGCAGAAGTGCCATGTTCATTTCATTAGATAAATGATAAGGACAATAAAACCTTAGCCATGCTGCCATTGTTTCTACACTACAAGAACCCTGACTCTAAAGATGGTGCTGACAGAAGTCAAGAGAACCAATGCAGTTCTAATTTTGAAACGTCACGCATGCATACATCATTTGAGAAATGAGAAGATGCTCCCGCTTGAATTCAAGTGATATACACATCTCTTGTACCATGCCGCATCCTAGCTAGCATGAAGCTGTTACTCCTTGGACTATTAATTTTTTCACATTACTGTACAATTCTAGCTGTATCAAAATTTAGTGAACAAGTAATTATTAAAGTATATACTGTATGTGCAAGTAGCGATGCATATTTGTGATTAAAATCTCTACTTTCCTTACCAATCAAAATTTAATGAACAGGTAATTTCATCTGGTGATCAGATGTTTTGGAAATAACGCACTTAAAGGCCCTGAAAAACTCGCTTTCCAAACAACGCACGGGCACTCAGAGGATGAATGGTTCAGATGTTATGTAATTTCACCACTACTGATGTGGCTTTCAGTTGATGGGGGCTTAGCGTGCTAATTGAGATATTAGATGCAGATAAGTGTGGAATTCAGTCTGCGGCTTTCAGGCTGCTGCTTCGATGTCAGAAATCTCCCAATAGCAATGTGGTTGTACCTGGAGATTGACGGAGAGGTGTGTTGGGGTCCTTCCTGAGGCGCGCGGATCGCTTGCGCGCCGCCCGGTCAGGGACACCTTCGTGGTGGCCAGGTGCCGGGTTCAGGCATTGCTAAAAACAGATTCTTGGACCATCCCTATAAAAGTGCATTAGTAGAGGCCCAAGTTAACAAAAACTGAGGTAAAGTCATCCTAATCTGGGTGCTCTAATCATGTACTCCAAGTCACAAGAACCATCCCCTAAAAGCACATGATGGGCATGACAATTCCACCAGCAGCAATTAACAACTATCACTTGTGAGTAAAACTGAAAACCTCTTGTTTGTGTACCTTTTCAGCAAGAATCTGATGCAGCACTCTCACAACCTGCGCGCCAGCAGAATGCCCCACAAAATGCTCTGGATTGTGCTCGTCCCACACAGGATAGTCCACTGCACCAAATTAGAACAGCCATGTAAGAAGAAATGGATAAATAAATTTCTGAAAAGGATATGGCCATGTATTTTCTGCAATCTTTCATCTAAATAAACTAAGTCAAAGGTACCCCATGTATTTTCTGCAATCTTCTATCTAGCTGAGAGCAAAAGGGTGTGCCTTTTCCAACTCACGACAATGGACATGTGGTTGTGGCGCTGTGGTACTCCTGTTACTGTTTGCCGGCAATACATCAAACACCTTAGGTGCATGGATGTGTTATGGGCAGCACAGTTTGCATAGGGCGGAAGCACAACACTACAGGCAGCGGCACCAGCTTGCAGACGCCCATCGGCCTCGCGCCGGAGAACGGAGGGCGCCGGTGCACCCGTCCAGCGTCCCGACGGTGACGCACGTGATCGCGTCCGTGTTCCTGGCCGGGCCCGACGACCGCGAGGTCCTGTCGTTCGCGTGCCGGCTCGCGGAGCACCCGGCCGTCGGGATCACGGTGTTCCGGTTCGTGAAGCGCATCACGTACGACGCCGTGACGTCCTCCACCTCCTGCGCCGCGGCGGCGGCGGCGCAGGACGACGAGCTGGACTTGCCGTTCCAGGAGGGCGACGTGGACGAGCGGTTCCTGTGTCGGTTCTACGAGAACCACGCGTCGTGGGGCTCCTCATCTGCGTCGTCGGCGACGCCCTCCAGTCGTCCACGGCGCTGGGCAAAGAGAAGACGCAGGACCTGTAGCACACACAGTCCCAGGACAAGAAGGGCTTCCTGGCGCTCTGCAGCCGATGCGAGGGAGGGAAGGACCTGATCGGCAATGGAAGAGAAGGGAAGGGGTGGTTATACCTGGTGTGTGTGCTCGGCCCGACAAAGACCTGGTCCCGGCGACAGCGGTGACAGCGGACGGCCGGCCACAGTCTTGCGGAGGACCTGTGCGCCGTCCGTCGGAGGAGCGGGTGTGCGCCGGGAGCGCGACGGGTGGGGTCTCCGTAGCCTGGGTTCGGAGGAAGGAACGGCTGGAGTCGTGGGCGGAGGAAGGAACGGATGGAGTCGTGCGCGGTTGCGTCGGGCGGGAATGACCCGCGAGCCTGCCGTGAATCTGAAGGAAGGGGGAAGCACAACCGTCGCATGCAAAGGGGATTACCGCGAGAGGTGGACGCGGAGGCAGTGTGAAAACGATGGCATTTGGGTTTTTTAGTAGCACTAGGTGAGTGCCCGTGCGTTGCCGCAACGGGGCAAAACACCATATCATATATTTTGAGGGGAACATGAAATAGCTAAAAACAAGCTAATATATGTTCGCCATTTTAAGAAATGACTTAACTATATTCATAGTTGTCATTAGGAAGCGGTCTCTGAATCAACTCAGCAACCATATTAAAATGGAAAACACTGGAGATAGTAATAGTTAAGGACAAGTCATACTTAAGAAGATATTAACAATTAAGAAACAGACCAAACATCAAAACAACTATAATAGAATGTTAGAGGTACTTGCAATATAGTAAGATAAGATGGAGTGCACTACAGCTCCAGTTATATACTGTGTAGTGATATGAAAGACAGATAAACTCGATTTTAAGTTAATTTAAGTGCTAGTTTGAGACCATTTAGAATTCTATCTATGTCTAATTGTCCACCCATCTCATATTTTTGTTTTCTTTTTTGTAGAACTATAAGCTAGTTTAATTTCCCCTTTCATTCCCATGCACATTTCAACCAATTGCAATGGACAGTGATTTGCTTTAGAATTCCTATAGGAATTATTTAACAATTCTGATGTCAATTGAACCATTGAAATAGTATTGGTGAACACAGAACGAATACTAACTCCTGAATTAGTTGTCTAGAGTTGCATCTCCTAGATCAAGCTAGTACCACTGCTAGGTGTTCATAGCAAATCTGTGAAACATGTATACACATCTACTGGTAGCATTGATATGTACATCTGTGAACCGTTTGTGAAACCATTTCATCAGATCAAGCTAGCATATGATTATGCTGGTAAGCCTCTATCTATCTCATAAAGCCTTATATTTCTTAGATGTGTCTTCAATTGACTGAACAAATTTATAGTTGATTATATATATCAAATACGAGTGCGTAGTTGACATATATACAATACTAATGGTTTTAATACAGGATGCCTCTATCTATGTCATAAAACAAATAGAATCCATCTAAGAAATAATTTTTGGTAACCTACCTGAACTTTGCTGATTCCACGTAGGGTACCTTTGTAATCCAATAGAGAATGCCTTAATCCCACACCCAAGTTTCTCAAAACAGTTGAGTCAGCCGAATCACCTGTCTGATATAACATGGCGGTTCATTACTCATTAGTATATACTTATATTTAAAATGACGCGATAAGTGAACTGGCCGAAGAGGTTACACTCAATGGCGCTTCAGTCCCAAATCAATTGTATCGACAGCCTGCAAGGACATTGTTCAAAATGCAATTAAATGAGGTAAATACACTGAGAATTAGAACTCTGCTGCTATTCCGAAATGGTGACAATATTTGTAAATTGCGCAGTGCAAGTAGCAGCACAGTCACTCCTCTGCATTCAACCATTTATAGATTGGCACACCATCGCCGTATCTACATGTATACACATATATTTCACACAGCATAAGGGGAAGAGAGGATGAGGAGGAGCATAAGCGCTAGGAACATTCAGATGAAAGTAGATCAATGAGTACACAACCGCAGGCTCAAATGAAATTAGATAAGATTCGAATACACACAAATCATAAAGGGATAAGAAGGTGTGGCATACCTGTTGGCTGGCGGACGAAGACCTGACGAGTGGGCTGACCCCCCGGCGCCTAGTGTGCTCTGCTCTCCGCGACGGAGCCGGAGGAAGGCCGTTGGGGGAGGCCTGGAGCGCTGGTGTCGGCGCTCTCCTTGGGCGGTGGTGAGGGCGCTGGATCGAGGGGATCGGAGTTGGGGTCGAGAGGGAGGTCGGGACACGAGCCTCAAAGAATAGGGCGCGGCCGGCGGAGCGGGAGTTGTAGCGGCGCATGGGGCTGGGACGCCGCCGCATGGGCGTGGCTGTAGTCGCCGGCGCGGCGCTGCGTTTCGCGCCGCGCCATAGTCGCCCGCGACGGTGACACCGATGTCCGCGCCTCCGACGCAGCGATCGCCCTGATGCGATAGGAAGGCACGCCGCCGCCGCCGCCGCCGTGTCCGGTGTCCGTGGCGGGCGTCCCGCCGTCGCCCTGCGGTGTCAGCTGGGCGCTCAGGATCGATGGCAAATGGCGGCGGCGTGGGGCCTGTGGAGCGATTTCGGGTGGGTCCGAGAGGAAAAAAGAACTGCCGGGGGTGGACGAGCGCGTGGGGGGGGCGAGTGGGAGATGCGCCGGGCTTGATCGGCGGCGAGCGACGAAATAACCGCCGGGTGGAGTTACGGGGGGAGGCGGGGTGAATCTGCCGGGGTGAACGATTCCTTTTGAGTCTTTTTAGTAGTAGATTATATATATCAAATACGAGTGCGTAGTTGACATATATACAATACTAATGGTTTTAATACAGGATGCCTCTATCTATGTCATAAAACAAATAGAATCCATCTAAGAAATAATTTTTTGGTAACCTACCTGAACTTTGCTGATTCCACGTAGGGTACCTTTGTAATCCAATAGAGAATGCCTTAATCCCACACCCAAGTTTCTCAAAACAGTTGAGTCAGCCGAATCACCTGTCTGATATAACATGGCGGTTCATTACTCATTAGTATATACTTATATTTAAAATGACGCGATAAGTGAACTGGCCGAAGAGGTTACACTCAATGGCGCTTCAGTCCCAAATCAATTGTATCGACAGCCTGCAAGGATATTGTTCAAAATGCAATTAAATGAGGTAAATACACTGAGAATTAGAACTCTGCTGCTATTCCGAAATGGTGACAATATTTGTAAATTGCGCGGTGCAAGTAGCAGCACAGTCACTCCTCTGCATTCAACCATTTATAGATTGGCACACCATCGCCATATCTACATGTATACACATATATTTCACACAGCATAAGGGAAGAGAGGATGAGGAGGAGCATAAGCGCTAGGAACATTCAGATGAAAGTAGATCAATGAGTACACAACCGCAGGCTCAAATGAAATTAGATAAGATTCGAATACACACAAATCATAAAGGGATAAGAAGGTGTGGCATACCTGTTGGCTGGCGGACGAAGACCTGACGAGTGGGCTGACCCGAAGCGCCTAGTGTGCTCTGCTCTCGCGACGGAGCCGGAGGAAGGCCGTTGGGGAGGCCTCGGAGCGCTGGTGTCGAGGCGCTCTCCGCGGCGGTGGTGAGGGCGCTGGATCGAGGGGGATCGGAGTTGGGGTCGAGAGGGAGGTCGGGACACGAGCCTCGGCAATAGGGTCGAGGCGGCCGGCGGAGCGGCAGTTAGCGCATGGGGCCGACGCCGCATGGGCGTGAGTCGTAGTCGCGGGCGCGGCGCTCGTTCCCGCCGCCGCCATAGTCGTCCGCCGACGGTGACACCGATGTCCGCGCCTCGACGCGGCGTCGCCCTTGATGCGATAGGCGAGGCGCCGCCCGCCGCCGCCGCGGTGTCCGGTGTCCGCGGGCGCCTTCGTCCGCCGGCCGCCGGTGTGTCAAAGGGCGCTCATTCCCGCCTCGCCGCGCGGCGATGGCGGCGGCGTGGGGCCCGTGGAGCGATTCCGGTGGGTCCGAGCGCAAAAAGAACTGCCGGGGTGGACGAGCGTGGGGGGCGGGGTGGGAGATGCGGGCGGGCTTGATCGAGCGAGCGGCGACGAAATAACCGCCGTGGAGTTACGCGGGGGAGGCGGGGGTGAATCGCCCGGGGTGAACGATTCCTTTTGAGTCTTTTTAGTAGTAGATAAGATATAAGATTCGCAGGGACAACATGGGATTTGTGTTAATCCCAACCATGTTATAGGATGCCCCTTTGTGGATGTGTCCTACTCTGTAAACATAAACGGTATAACTGTTATAGCAGCATCTTGCTGCTAATGCAATCTAAATCATGTTTTGTTGTCAAAAAAAAAAAAAAAAACCCAAGGAGAGTGTCAGATAAGATTAGAGGATATAGTTGTATATAAAACGAAAGCATGTTTACATAATTTGGACGGAATGTTAGCTCATCTGACAATGAACAATCAAATATACGGACGTCACATATTTAATTACTGTGCAACGAGAAAGAAAGACCAAACAAACTAATTTGCCCCCATTCTCAAGACATAATATGTTCCTTCCTCTATGGACTACATGTACAATAGGCAGCGCTTGTATTGTAGTATTAAATCCTTTTTGTATAGAACAGTTTTAAATCATTTTCAAGGTACATATTTTTTGTCAAAAAAAGGTATATATAAAATTTTCAATGTAAAATCACGCAATAGCAATAGACCCCTTTGGCGAAAAAGAAGGTAAATGTAACGGATGCTTGCCACGTTGCTGCGATGGAAGTCGGTCGTGCCATTTGCTTGTGTACATATAACCTAGGTCCCTCGAGCGCCAGTTTTCCCGTCTTGGCCGTTGGGATCCCCAAATATTTCGCCAACGGGAAAGGGGGCAAAAGAGCTCGAAGCAGCAGAGAAGGGAACGCCCCGCCCGCCAAGGGAACCGCGAAGCGAAGCCAGCGAGCGAGCGAGATAGAGAGAGCTCGATCAGGCTCGTTCCCCTCTATACTATCCCCCACCCCGCCGCCTCTGCGAATAGTCAGTCGGCAGCCGCTCAATCAATCAGGCCAGCTATTCAGTTGGGATGCAGAGAATCTCCGAGTGGTCTCTACGATGCTCGATGCATTCTCGCGCCGCCCCTCGGCTTCGTGATTATCCATTCAATCTTGCAGCGCCAGATCTGACTGCTAAAGTACTGGGTGGACTCTGCCGGTACGTATGTTCTAATTTGCCTTCCTTTTCTTACTACCTATCGATTTTTTTTCCTGTCGTAAAACAATGTCCCTTTTTTTGGTGAACCTTAGATCTGTCCAAAATCCATTAGTTTTCGTATTGTCTAGGCTGTCGATTTTTTTTTTTCTGTGGTTAAAACCATGTCCCTTGTTGGTGAACCTCATATCTTGGCCAAAATCTATTAGTTTTTGTATTGTTAGGGCTACCCTTTCAGTCCTGACGAGGTTGCTTTGGTGATCTTATTTGATTTTATTTAATTGTGATGACAGAGTCAGATGTAGAGACTAGTTATTCCTTTTATTAGCCATTAACAGATTTGCTTAAAACCCTTTGAATGCATGCCCATCATGGCAGGGTCGTCAAGCAAATCAAGTTTTTTATGGGACAACTAAAGGAATAGACAAATCAGAGTCAACGGTATCCATGACAGTGAAGCCACATCCACTGATAGATTGCCGGATGGAATTGTCCATGACAGAAAATTTGCGGGCACTGATGAAAGGGTGTATGAAGGAAAAATCTGGGAAGGGAGTACCCACCGTGATGGAGCTATATACAAGAAAAACTGGGGATTTTATGGAAGTGGTCGTCCAATAAATCTTGCTGACTGTAGGGAGAGTAAGTGACTCCATTCTGTTTTCCTGTTCTTAGGACATTTGCAGTCCAGGTAATTGACTGGTATATATTTTTAATAATAAAATAAAATCATGAGGTTAATGCGTTTAATTACAATTGGCACTAGCTTTTGTTGACCAATTGAGAAACTCCAAGAGCCTTATAAACTTCATTCTCTATATCTAAGTTTTCGCAAAGCCATCCAATGAATATTCTCTTTATAAATCACTTGTTGGTGTGTCTCCAATGGACTCTCTGGAAATTTCGTGCTCTAAATATTGAAATTTCTCCTCTATACTCTAATGGCTTATCATAATTTTTCTTATGTGAAAGTTCATGAGAGAACTATCATAGATTGCATTTAGAGAGTGATGTAGCCTGTTTTGTAGAATATAAAACATGTCTATTTAGTCTAACTACAAATATGCAACTACAAAGCACTCTATTTTGTTTAATAGAATATAAAACATTTGTCTATTTGGTTTACTAACTAGCAATCTTGATATCTATGGTGAAGCTGACTTGGAGTCATACATGTCTTCAAAGCTCTCCCCATGCTATCCCTTATCCTGGACATTGCACGCGCCATCCGTCCAGATGAAATGATACAGGTTTGTTTGATGAGGTTGGCTAGAACTCCTATGAACAGTGACTCCATACAGTTGTATGGATACTTGGCAGCGCGTGATTTTTTGGATGGACGGCTTAATTATGTTTTTCAACCGTAGCCGAGATAATCCTCTCACGGTACAAAAAGGTGCATATCTGTAACTTATCTGCAATTTTTGTTGGTAGTGTGACAGTGTCTGAAAGTAGGGATGGGATGAAATTTGGCAAATTGTGTGGTGGAAACCACATTTTGGTAGTTTGGTAGAAACTAAAGAAATGCATTTCTGGCCACTTAATAGCATGCTGAGGTAGGTATGCCAGCTGGTAGTATGGTACCGCAAAGAACCCAATTATCATCATCCTGGTTGTCAATATTTTCATCTTCACAAGAACCATCCCTCTCCCCTAGCCCCCAAAAAAAAAAAAAAAAAAAAAAATCAATCACCGTCGTTGTCCTCCTCCTGGACTTCTTTACCATACACCTCTTCATTGACACCAACATGCTTAAACGTAAACGTTGGAATTGGGTTGTCAAGATAAGTGTTAGTGGGAGAAACAATGACACCACTTGGTTGGCTGGTAGATGGTGGAATTTTAGGGGCAGGAATAGCGAGAATAGACACATTGGGATGACTTTTGGTTGGCTGGTAGGTGAGATTTCAGTTGGCAGATCCATCGGCATTACAGGATGCAAGAGAGTGCTAGAATGACAAAATACTGCAGATTCAGATTGTACAATAATTCTGTACTTTATTTTATAATGGAATGCTAATACAAAACTTATCAATAAACCTGAATATGATAATACAAAACATGCTGATAAATCTACATTTAACCATAAAAAATCAATGCCCCCCCAAAAATACCCAAGCCCCTATGGAACCAACATTTCTCATACTTCATCAGTATACTTAAAACTCTAATGATGATTGGCATTAGCAAAGCTGAGTGATGAAGGCACCAATTTAGGAAAACTTAAGTTATTTTGTTATAGTGTTTGTGAAATTAGAATCTCTGCTAGCATTTGTTTGTGATCTATTGTCACATGGTTTTTGAGGATTGCATTTACCTCTACATATTTCATATTTTTTCCATGTAGAGCTGCTAAACAATTATAATTTCACAGGGTAAACTCATTGAGATGACCGCCCAACGAGAGGCATTGTGATTTTTGCCGAAGTTCTAATGGAGTTTGACATAAGGATCAAGACTGGAGAGAAAGAGGAAGATGACCTCCAGCTGATTGATGGAGTAGCATTCTTTGACAACCGCGAATACGTGACCAGTTATACATGTCGCTTTAGTGGTTGTCATGGCGGCGCAGTTGACATGCGTTTTGCACATATACAGTATGGAAAGGAAGCCGTAATAGAAGTCGACACACCAGAATTTAATAGTGCTTTCAACCTATCTCTTGTTTCTGCTTTAGAGGAGTATGGAGAAATTCAACTTTTTAATGGTGACATCGCAGAGTTAGGTACAAAAAGATTTGTGGTTGCCGTCCCAGATGATACTATAATGTATTTGAAGTTTAAGGTAGGTAAAGAAGGCTCTGAAGCTGATCACTATTGCAAGATTGATACTAGTCAGCATGGCTGTGTCAGTCGACAGGTTGTGCTTGAGATGGCTTGCATACTAGTGAAGGTGTCTATCTTATCTCCTGATCCAGTGCCCTATCCTTAGGGTTTGTTGTTCGCTCACGCACTAGAAATGGGTATTTTGCATGGTCTACTTGTGCTGAGTTGTATTGTTGAGCCTGAACCCTGTTTACTTGGCTAGTAAACAATATCATTGTTTGTATGCTACTATTTTTCTGGCCGTCCACATTGGGGGACATGCGGCTGTTTGTTTGTACTTCCTTGAGAGACAACGTTGATCGGCGCCGGATTCGTTAGGGGCGCCGCCACCACGCCACCAAACAGTACGCCGACGGCTTTATCGGCAAAACCTCCGGTGAAGAGCAACAAGCTATTCAGTAGATAACAGTAAAGGCACAATGTATAGCTGAAACTGAAACAACTAACTTTATACTGGTGAAAAGCTCATCATTTTCTGAAAACCAGTCAGGAGTATCTCGAACGATGGGCATATCCTCCTTCAAATAATTTATAAAATGCTCTACATCAAAGACGTCTTCGAATTTCCTGCACAAAGAGTTTCTCAACTACTACAGGAACCACGAAAAAAAGAGAACACGTAGGATAACCATAGATTGTTTAAAAGGAAATCATATTTCATCACTTACATTTGATCATTCCATATCTGGTCCTGCTTCAGCACAGGCAGAATAGGTGTGGCATTCATTACCTTAGCAATTGCAACAACATTACATATCTGTAAACAAGTCAAATATACCAACAAAATTAACAAATCTGCAATGCTACTAAGATAACACGAAGACAAAAAATTACGGCAATAGAATGATGATCTTCTGAAACTCTAGTATTAAGAATGAAACATCAAAAAGAAAAAGTAGAAAAAAGTTTAGTTAGGTCAACATTTTCCAATAAAGTCTAAATAGCAAAATAAATCAGGAATTCACTCATTACAAGGCAACTACTCAAAGGGGCAAAAGCTGTGAAAGGCACACATGTACAACTATACGTTGCTGGTTTAATCCACCCTCAGCATGAATAAATATATACCCAGAAGTTTCATTCTCTGACACGAGGTCTGCAAAACAGAGATCAAATCAAACTGGTTGTTGTGAGGTTCGAACCATAGCTTCAAGTGAATGTTTGTCTTGTGCTAAGTTGCTGATTGATAAACAACAACAATAATGAGAAACTGACACAATTTGAAAAGTCATGACATGCAAATTTAAAGTTCTTTCCCAAGAACAGGAGGGAGTGTATCTTAGACATGGTTGTATGGTAAGAAAACCGGCAGGTGCTCATAAGGTGAATAAGGCACTTAAGTTTGCTCTTCAAGCTTAAGATGTTCTAATAAGGTGGTTTTGCCTATTTAGATTCCAATTTGCTTTGGATAGATTAACTTGTATATATATGCGTAATGGCGTGATCTCATTAACAGGCATCATTGTATCACCATCAAAGAGGTTACATTTTGCAACTTTTTTCTTGGGATACTTATTCCATTGTAAATTTACTCCGCAGTCATACAGATTGCTCATCCATGGTTATTTTCACCAACCAGTGTAATTTCAGATGAAGATGGCACGTGATCAACTATCATGGCTCACATCCAACTCCAAGTCAATAATAACAAATCAGGGTGATCAAATTAGGATGTAACTGAAGTAACCACTCAATTAGCATTTTTTTTTTTTGATGAAAATTAGCATTTACTTTTTAGCTAGAAGACTCTGATTTTGTACTTGCCTGAGACCTTATGGCTCTGACGCTCAGCACACGGCTTCCAGGAAGTCGCCGCTGCAACTCAGGCATTGCCAATCAGGTTCCCTGAATGCACTACTGAATGAACTGCGGTTTTGTGGGCTTGTGGCTGGCTGGGCCGGTTGGGCTTATGGCTGGTTGGCCAGTCCAACTTAAGAACCGACTTAAAAGATTTGGTCCGTCCAACACAACAGACATAAACCATTTTCCTACTTATTTTCCCTAAAAAAATTTTACCTAATTAATTAATTTCCCCTAAAAATTCTCTAATAAATTATTAAAAAAAACACGCACGAGTTATTTTGATTTCTGCGGCTAATGAGCTGACTAGTGCTAATTTGTTACTATGAGAGAAAAAATATTATACCATGACTCAGAAAAGCCAGATAGCCCGCTAGAAATTGGGCCGGGGTTTGAAAACCGGGCCGGGCTGATCGCCAAACCCGTGGCCTAATTGGCCCATGCTGGATCATCGTCTTCCCCGTCACGCCTCCAAACCTTTCGATCTCCCCGCCCAAATTGCCCGCGCCCCTCCCCCCAAAACCCCCGTCCCCGACCTTCGCCGAGGTTCTCCAACGCCCCGGCGGCGGATGTCTGCGCCACTGCGGCTCGCCACCGTCGACTTATACGATGACGACGTAAGCGCTCATCTCCCCGCCCCCTGCCTCCTCCTCGCGCCCCGCTCACGTAACCCTAACTGCAGGGCTTCGACTCGGAGGCCGCCGTGGAGGAGATCGACCGATCCTGCGCCCTCGCGTCATCCTCCGCCTCCACCTCCGCTCCCGCCCCGGCGCCGGTGCATAATCATCGAGTCATTCACCAGGAGGCAGCGGGAGAAGGAGAGGGCTGTGCCGGAGGTGGCACCGGCACCAGTACCGGCTGGTGTCCGGGGGCGCACTGCAGCTCGTGCTGGCAAGGGAGGCTCGGGTAGGGGTCAGGGAAAGCGTGCTGGTAAGGGATGCTCCCGTCGGCCCGGTGTGGAGGTTGAGTATAATAACTGCACGTCTGCACCATCGCCCTGGACCACGAGGCTGTGAAGACATGGATCTATCCAAGTGAGTGGGTTTGAGTTTTTTTCTGAATTTTGCCAATAGCTGTTCTTGTTCTGTTTTTCATGCTGGGATTCAGCTTATGGGTGGAATCAACTTGGAAAATAGATATCTTTAGTGGGTTCTGGGACCTTATCAGTCAACAATGGCAGATACCTTGCTTATTACATTCCCAGCAGTTCTTGCTGGTACTGAAGTGTACCAGATAATTGGGGATGCAGAACCCTTTGGCCAGCACGTGAGCAGCCATATTAGGTAGATGATTGCAACGGGAAATCAACCAAAAAACTAAAACCTGAGCATAAGTAGTTTAGTTGGCTGGAGCAGCACTGAACCCAAAGAAGCATGCACCTCATTTAGTTGAATCGGATAGAGATAGAATAGGAGTTTGTCCACCCTTGGTAACATGTTTTTTTGTCAACGAATGTCATTTATGGGATATTATTGGTGCAACATCTTAGGTTGTTTATTTGGAATCTCTTCACTTAATTGTCGACGTCTTTAGAATGCAGGTTTTACTAGGCCTTCACATGAGTTCCCCAAACCACTGTCAGGGTTTCCGCCTTTCGTTGTAGATTAAGTATTGAGTGTGTTGTGGTTGTCGTATTCTTGAGTACAACTGGATTACATGTTTGTTGCTCACATGATTGATTCTATTTCTATGCCCATTTGCATGTGCTAACAACTGTTAAATAGCACTATTTTAGTATAGTGGTATAGCATGGGATGGATATGTGCATTCTACTAAATGATATCTTGATTGTGAATTGTTCATGCACATCACTTATAATATTCCCAGTTTCTGTTATCTATTTGAGGAAATCCTTGATTGTGTAGCAGGTAGCTGCCTAAACACCATAGGAAACCCCCAAATTTCAACATGGATGCACAAAGTTTCATTCCTCAGATGCAAATAACTAGATGACATTAAGCAATTTGGAAAATAATCAATCAAAAATTCCTGTCAAAGTTTCCATTTTCTTCTGGTTAATGGTTATTGTTCAGTTCTTGTAGAACCATGTTTGCTCCTTATTTAAATATTTAAGGGTGCACTTCATTAGATGGTTATCTTGTTATATGTAATGCAAGCAGCATATCTAGCTTTTATAATTTATTTTGGCGATTATTTTTATGTGTTGCAGCTAATGTAGAAGTCCGAGAGTACCAGAGGTATATGGTTGAAAAGGCTTTGTTTACCAATGCATTAATAGCTTTGCCAACTGGACTTGGCAAAACTTTTATAGCTGCGGTAGTGATGTACAACTACTTTTGATGGTTTCCTGAAGGTAATGTTTTGCATCACATTGTAACCGTTTACCTCTCCAATGATGTATTTTATGAACTCTTGGAAATTGCATGCTGAAACTTTGTTTTTATTTACAATGGAAATTTGGGGAAAATAATATTTACTTGCCCTTCACGTCCTCTTGTCGCTCAGCAAGTTGAGGCATGTTACAATACAGTGGGAATATCACAGGTACTGCAACAAATCTTCTGTTGGTGATTTTCTTATTTTAATTGGGGAGAAGTCTATTTTGGCCATCCAATTATCGCCCAAGTTTGTTTTTGGCCATGCAACTCTAAAATTAGAAATCCTTGACCACCGAACTATCAGTGCCGGACAAATTTGACCGTCTAGCTGGTTTCAAAGGTGGGTTTTGTACTTTCTGAAAATAATAAAAGCTATATTGTTTTTTTTTAAAAAAATTGATAACCAAGATATTTTAAATCAGAAAAATATGAAATCGGTACCTGTTTTTTTTCTTCTTCTAAAAGTATAGTTTGGCTATTGGTGCTGGATTTGGAGCTGTTTGGCTTTTTATTTTTTTTGCCATTCCTAGACCTAGTGTTTTATTGTTTGTAGTCATGCCTGTTATGTATTTAAATCATCATTTTGTGCTATATATTAAACCTAGAGATCGAACAAGAGAATCCATATACTCAAACCAAATATGTGGGTTCAGTTAACCAGATTATTTTTGGAGGCTAGCGATGCTATACTAGTTGTGGATGCAATGGCTAAATTTGTTATATATCTACTGGAGCATGGCAAGGTTTGGTGTCATCTTCCATGCCTATTGTTTACTCATAGTCTATTATGGATTTCTAAGGTCAATCTCGAGTATAATATAGTGCAAAATGATGTTGTAATAAGTAATGGACATGACTACGAGCAATAAAACACTGGTAAAGGGGAAAATAAAATAATAACTTCAAATAGAGCACCAACAGATGAATTATATCTTCAGAAATATTTTGGTTCTGGTTTCGTATTTTGCTGATATCAATTGGGTTAGTTATGACTCTTTTAAAAAAATAAACCAACTTTTTATCGTTTTTCAGAAAATACAAAACCACCTTTGAAACAAGTTAGGTGGCCAAATTTATCTGGTCTTGATAGTTTGGTGGTAAAAATTTTCTAGTTTTAGAGTTCCATGGTCAGAAACAAACTTGAGCAATAGATTGGTATCTATAAATCTCACTTTTCATTTTGCTTTGTGCTGCACATTTTTCTGTGCTGCATGCTGAAACTGACATAATTATGTGTTTTCAGGACTGTATAACAGATATGATACGGACTAAACTGACATAATTATGTGTTTTCAGACTATAACAGATATTGTAGGGACTAAACTGACATAATTGTCTTTCTGACCGATTCTGGCAATCTTTATTACCAGTCCATTAAACTTGACCCTCCAGACAACAAAAACAAGAAGAAAATAATCTGTTTCCATTACCTGGAGGTAGTGATATTCTTGGGTTGTTTATTACTAATCCATCATGCTATCAGTTGAAGGTCCATTTACTATTTTTTTTAGAATGATAACTAAACATGAACTTACTTCCAAATCAGCATTCAAGAACTACTCTATATAGTTTATTTTTTGTTTTATATTCATATGTTTGTTATATGCTTAAACTTTTATTACTTTTTCTACAATTTTTGATTATGAACTTTGGTTTTAACAGGTATATGCATGGTACAGTAAATAGTTTGCTTAGTGATAGATGAGGCTCATCGAGCATCAGGAAATTATGCTTACTGCATGGTTGTCCGAGATGTATGTTTCACTGTCATGTATTACACTCATTTGTTTTTATCTGCACGTGAAATCCTTTTTGTTGTCATCAGTTTTCTCCATTGTGATCTCTTTTGATTCATTATAATTATATAATACTCTGTTCAGTCACAAATAAATGGTGTTTTTTGACATTGACATGGTTTGTTACAAAATGCTATAAAGCATAGCAATTACATAATTATTTGAATTTGAATATATTTTGTGACAATGTACTGAGATCATTTGTTTAATCGAATATCTAAACTTTGTACATAAAAAGGTAATCTGTAACTGAAGTTCGGGTTGACTTAAGACAACCCCATAACGTCACTTATTGGTGACTAGACGCAACATCAGTCAACTAATTTTTTTGAATGCTGTGTAACTTGGCTTGATCAGTCTTTATTTTCTGTCACATTTGCAGTTGTTGGCAGCTCGGGTGCCTTTAAGGATTTAGCTCTGGCTGCTACACCAGGATGTAAGTTTCAACATTAAAATAGACTTACTTGCCCAATTATGAAGGCACCATCTAAGTTTGCAATCTTATTCTACTTGTGGTTCAGCCAAGCATGCAAACATTCAAAGTGTTAGACAATTTAAGCATTTCAGAGCTGATTTATTGTGATGAAGAGGATTCTAGAGTGAACCAATATGTTAACACACGCAAAATTGAAGTTGTACAGGTACGTGTGAACTTTTGTTGACAATACATTGTTCCTCTGTGATGTAAAAGTCACATGTTCCAGTGTAGGTCCCTTCTGGCAGTGCTGCTATTCAAGTTGCTGATATGCTTTTGGATATTGTGCGTCCACATCTTAATCGATTGCGTGATGCTGGTGTGATTGATCATCGGGCTTATGCAAATGTATGTTTATCATATGTTCAAAATCACAATCATTATGTTTAAATGCATTTGATTATAAGAATATTTGTCCACTTGTGCCTTGATGATCGTTAGTTGCTCACATGATTTCACCAGTGGACCCAATATGAACTGATGACATTTAAGAATAAATTCAAGGAAGCACCCCCACCAAACATCCATGAAATTGAGAGAGGAGAAATTGAAAGATCTTTTGTAATTCTTGGCCCACTTTGTCACACAAGGAGGTTGCTTTTGAGCCATGGAATCCAGTTTGCACATGGGTATCTTGACAAGGCGTTGAAGGAAGGGTATTGTCTTCACACTTTTGCTACATAAATGTACTTTTAAATTTTTATTTGCAGTGATGCATAACTAGGCTCATAATACTCCCTTCCAAATTATAAGTTGCTTTCACTTTTTTGGTACATAGAATTTGCTATGTATCTAGACATACATTATATCTAGATGCGTAGCAAAATGAATGTACCAAAAAGTCAAAGCGACTTATAATTTGGGAAATGTAGGGAGTGTGAGGCATGTGAGGACTGAGGAATATTCTCTTTGGTAAAGCTGTATGAAATTCTTGACAGACCTGTTTTCTTGATGCAGCAATAGTTACTAGTCCGTATTGTTGAGAGCCTTAGTGTGATCTTCATGTAGAATGGTTCAGTGCATCTTAATCACATTTGAGCTGTCTTCAAGGTTATAAACATGACCAGATATCAGCGTTTACTTGTGATATCTGTAGCTGCACTGCAATATGATGTTTGCTCTTTTTTACTTATTTATTTAGGTAACGTTTGATATTTTCTTGGATTTAGAACTCTTATGAAATTTAATAAATTTTTGATAAAAACGGGTCAACTTCAGAAAACCACACAGTTAAGACGAGGAATTTAGAAACAGAGGGCACTATTTCCTTGCTGGGTCCATGCATTTCTAAATGTGTCTTATTGATATAAATTTATAATAAACATCTTAGTGATTTTTATGGCATACATCTTAATGGTTTAATAATTTCTGCCTATCCTCTTCAACGTCATAGAATTCATTTTTTTTACTAACTGGATTACAAGTTTTATGAACATCCAGCTAATTTTTCTGCATGATTGCACGGTATTGGTACTTTGGCAGTGGTTCTTACCATTCAGGAAACTTGGCCATTCCAGAACTTAATAAATTAATACCCAAAATCTGTATTAAACTTGTTCCCTCGTCATGTGAGTATACATAGAATTGTGATTGTGATGATTAAGGAGTTGACATGTATTCTTGCTTTTGCGCTTTAGTTTGCAGCCAAGCTTTTATTTTATCTATGTTCATCTTTAGCTGATCTTGTTTATTGAAGGTTTTTGAATTAATCCGCAAGAACGATCTCTTTTGGCGAGTAAAACAAAAGGTATAACTTTCCTCATCTCAAGGTACGAGTATGACTCGAAAAGTAGAGCAATTGAAAAGGCTGATGCTTGAGCACTTCAGTAAGTAACCTTCTTTCTTAATGTTGTACTCCATCCAATTCAAAATTTAAGTTGTTTTAACTTTTCCCTAAGTTAAACTTAATTCTGACCAAATTTATAGGAAAAATGTATTAACATCTACAATATTGAATAACTACACTCATATGTCTGATGGTGTATCTAATGAATCTAGTGAATCTAGTTTTATTTTGTAGATATTTGTGCATTTTTTCTATTAACTTGTTAAAGCTAGAGAAGTTTTACTTAGGACAAAGATAAAACAACCAATTTGGAACGGAGGGAGTGCACGTTTTATCCTATGAACTCAATGGTGCATCATAAGATTTATAATGTAGGAAACATATTTTTGAGGGCAACTAATCATCACAAAATCTTTAACCTTGTGCCTAAAGCTTGTTTGTATTGAGTATTATTGTGTGTCAGTGTGTATTGCAATGGTGTTTCTGTTTATCTGTATGTTGTAAGCAATGTTTCAAAAGGACTTAGGCAGGCAGTCAGGCCTTTTCCCCTCTCAGATATGCAAGAGAGCTGCACATCATTGCATTAAAAAAAGAGTATAAGATTACATGCACACAAACACAACTTATATTACATTAGCAGTTGGTATAGACAATTCTACTGTTTTCCAGTCAGCTAATTGAACCCCTTTGATCTTGCTCTGCCTAGGTGTAGACTTTTTGTACCTTTCTCCAGTCAGCTACAATAATGCCTTGTTAAAAAGAGGAAATTTGACATCATCATGCATCCATGAGTTCCATGGCCATATTTCATATTCCCCATCTCTGATTTGTCCCACTTTCATAATGCCCTAAACCAGTCTAGATGGGAAAGTGCCTAGACAAGTCACTTAGGTATTAAGTGAGCCAGTGCCTAGGACCGCTTTTTGAAATAGAGGTTGCATCGTTTACTGTTCTGTGCAAAGTATTGTTATGTCTGTTGGATTTGACTGTTCAGTTTGCAATTTATTAGAACACATGATGCTAGTGATTGTAGCATTCTTGTAAATGTGGAATTATTTCATGTGTTTTGAGTGACTGCTGCATTGTACCCCATTATTTTATGCATGTCCTCTATGAAGGACTTATGTTTTAATTCATGCTGCCATGGAGTCCCAAGTGCTGCTTAACATCAACTGGACTGATCCACATATGATAGCTTATTATGTTTACACGTTACGGTGAATGGCACAGGTATTGATTCCAGTTTGACGAACTCGAGGATTATTATATTTTCCCATTACCGAGAAAGTGTCAAGTAAGCATCAAACTTTGCAACTTGCTCTTTGTTCCTACTACTAGATAGCTCTTTCATACATTTCTATTCCTGTTCTGGCACTTTTCTGCTGACTCTGAATTATTTGATGATTGGAAAAAATGTTTTTGTATTTTTTTGTTTCATTTGACAAGTTTAGCCATAGCTGTCCTTGAATCACTCTTTTGTCTTGACAAATTCTTGTAATCTATAGATTAAGTATTCACAGTTGTTTTGTTAAATTCTGTTCACATTCCTTATATAACATACAAAATTATTGTTGTATGTTTCGCTTTAAAAACACTTTTATATTGTTTTATGTTTATTAGTTTATCATAAAGGTTGAATATTTTGTTGATTGCTTTACAATGCAGTGAAATATATTGCTCACTACAGAGTATTGATGATAAACGTATCAGACCTGTTAAATTCATTGGTCAAAGCTCAGCAGGTATGGAGGATCTCGATTTTGCGGAAGTAGGTCATGGAGATTTTTTTGTAGTTCTGATTAGCTACTATTTTACTAACTCTGGTTATAAAACCATGTTGTTCTGTCGACATATAGTCTCCAAAATGTAACTTCGACAATGGTCTCTATATACATATGTAAAAGCCTATAGAATCATAATATCATGGAAGTACCTTTTTAGAATGAATGAAAAAAAAATATAATGTTCGAATAAAAATACTTTAAAAGCTATCGATAGTTAAATTTTGAAGATCTTGATTCCATTTATGTCCAAAATGACATGTATTTTTTGTGATTGAGCATTGAAGT